>JAKFQP010000061.1:2107778-2126522 GCA_023375905.1 Nycticorax nycticorax | reverse complement strand
TCTGTCAACCAGACTCCTAAACAGGCCAAGGTCTGCCCTCCAAAAGTCCAAGGTAGCAGTTGTTCTGACCCCTGTCCTTACTTCTCCAAGAATCAAAACATTTCATGATCGCTATGCCCAAGACAGACTCCAACCATCATATCACCCACAAGGCCTTCTCTGTTCATGAACAACAGGTCCAGCAGGGTGCCTTCCCTAGTTGGTTCCCTCACCAATTGTATCAGGAAATTGTCTTCCACACACTCCAGGAACCTCCTAGACTGTTTCCTCTCTGCTGTATTGTTTCTCCAGCAGACATCTGGTAAGTTGAAGTCCCCCACAAGAACAAGGGCTAGCGATCATGAGACTTCTCCAAGCTGCTTATAGAGTGTTTCATCTGCCTCTTCACCCTGGTTGGGTGGTCTGTAACAGAATCTCACCATACTATCTGCCTTGCTGGCTTTTCCCTGGTTCTTACCCATAAACACTCGAAGCTATCATCACTATTATCAAGCTCTAGACAGTCAAAACACTCCCTAATGTACAGGGCTACCCCACCACCTCTCCTTCCTTGCTTATTACTTTTGAAGAGTTTATAGCTATCCATAGCAGAACTCGAGTTGTGCGAGTCATTCCACCATGTTTCCATGACTGCAACTACAGCATAGTTTTCTTGCTGCACAATGGCTTCCAACTCCTCCTGTTTGTTGCCTATGCTGTGTGCATTGGTGTACATGCACTTCATTTGGGCTATTTATCCTGCTGTCTTTTTGGGGGCAGAAGCTCTAATCCTTGGGGATTGTTCTCAGGCACTCCTGTGGTTTCTAACACATCCATAACCCTTGTGTATTTGCTGCTGTGTGGGTCTCCATCCTCTACCTCCACTGAGATGGCAGACTGAAGGATCTCACTAGTGCACTGTCACTCAAACTTTGTCATGCCACCCCCAGGCTTCTCTCTAGCAAGCCTGGTTTTATCCCTTTCCCCCTTCAAATCTTGTTTAAAGCTCTTTCAATGGGCCCTGCTAACTCCTGAATAAAGATGCTCCAAGTTCCTTAACATCCCTCTTAAACTGTGGGGCCTAGAACTGCACACAGTTCTCAAGGTGAGGCCACACTAACGCTAAGTACAGTAGGATAATCATCTCTTTTTACCTGTTGGTTATAGTGTGTTTGATGTACCCCAGGATGTGGTTTTCCCTCTTGGCTTCCAGGGCACACTGCTGACTCACATTGAGCCTGCTGTCAACCAGCACTTCCAGGTCCCTTTCTGCAGGGCTGCTGAATACATGTATATCTGCTTAACCACTATGGAAACGGTTGTGTCTAATGAAAAACTGAAGAGAACTGTTATTTGCAGATCTAGAAAAAAATCCATGAAATGTACTCAGTTGGGGATTTTCTTACATCATATACAATGGATTATGACCCATTCCTGAAATGCACATGAGCATATTCTTTTCTCTATTTTCCCTGTGTTTTCTTACTGATGTCATAGCATACAGATTTATTGTATCTAGATTATCATCTCTGTTTACCACAGTGAACCTTAATATTATATTCAATAGTGCAATATTATAAAATGTACCAGTCTTTAAATAGAGTAAGACTTGATTGGATAGAAGTTAATTATAAGACTAACACACAGTCATAAATGAAAAGTATAAATATAGCATAAATTGTTCTTAGTAAAAGTGTATTGAAGACTTATAGAGTCCCAGAATCATTCACATTTATTAGGATTAATTTTCTTCATAGTCATTCAAATGTGGCCTGGTTTTGGATTTGTGATGGAAATAGTGTTGGTAACACACTGATGTTTTAGTTAGTGTCGAATGTTGCTTACGCGGTGTTAAGGTCTTCTCTGTTTCCAACTCTGCCCCACAATGAGTAAGCTGGGGTGCAAAAGAATCTGGGAGGTGGCACAGCCAGGAGAGCTGATACCCCTCTGGCCAGGGGGTTTGCTTACACATGCAGCTTTTGCTTTACCTATTAAACTGTCTTTACCTCAACCCATGAGTTTTCTCACTTTTACCCTTTTGATCGTGTTCCCCTTCCCTCTGTGTGGGGTTTAGCTGCCTACTGAGGTTAAACCATGGCATCATGTTATTGGCAGAGGGCTTGTATTCAAATTCTGGACATAGTCTCATTTATCTGATTGTATTACTCTTGGTGAAAAACCTAAAAGAATGTTTGTTTTTCTACTTTGACTGCGAGGTAACAATTACTACTATCAGAAAAGTATATTAAACAGAATATGAGAGTGATCACTAGCAGAATGTAATAGGGCAGCTGGCTAAGTCTCTTCACAATTCTTATTCAAAAATCCATGAACTTACAAAGGATGGTAGCTGCTTAATTGAGAAACATGTAGCTGACAGTGTTGACACTTGACTGGCTAGAAGCATCTACTTTAATCGTTCCATTACTGGTGTCATCTACCATGAATGACTGCAACACAGAAGAATTTTCTGGACTATTAAGCAAATATTTTTTTTCTTAGAACGGGTTTTCCACCTAGAAGGATAACTGGCCATCAGTAACAGGCATTATTCTGCAATTCATCATATAGAAAGTTGTCATCAGTTAGAAAGATGCACTTCAATAGCACTGAAATATCCATTTTGATCTGAATTTTTCATCTCCCAAAATTCAGCTATTTGACTTCACTTCCTTTTGAGAATTTTAAATAGGGGAAGAAGCTTGGAAGGAAAGAAAAGGCAAGAGTATTTAGCTATATCAGATTAAGAACACATGATGGTCTCCTTTTAGCACAGTGTATTTTTAAAAGTATTTAAATGAAATTGATTGTGTACATTTTGATTGTGAAAAAAACCTCATAAATTTTGTTTTATATGGTAGCAGGTAAAGCAAATAAACTACAGATAATCTCTAATCTTTCACAGCAGTGTATCTGTATGCAAATAATGTTACTCTCAATTCTTTATGAGTAAACACAGTATAATCCAAAGCCTGCCTGTCTTTTATTTTTTATTCTTGTATCTGAATAAGGTGACAAAATGAAAAAAAAAAACAGTAAAATTATCTGGAGCGTTACATGATTATCTAGTTGGACTAGCCTATTTCTGTGCTGTTTTTGCAGAGAACTGTGTTTATAATTAGGCAGAGTGAATACATGATCTTTTTAACCACTTGATTCTTTACATAGCAGAAAAACTCCATAAACTTCATTTTAGTGTATCATGTGTTTAGTTACTTCTGCATTTAATGTTTTGATAATTAAAAACACGGTTATAAAGAAATAGTTGAGTGTGACACCTACTGTGTTCATTTGACTTTAGCTTTAGTATAAGGATCCTTAGGGAGCTCAGTATATTTGTTTATAAAAATTGTAGCTTGTATCAGCTCTGAAGAGGGTGAAGGTGTTAACTCATCATGTGTTTGGCTGTCAAAAATAGCTGTACAAGCTGTAAGGGGGAATTATGCCATATTTTCATCTATTTCTTTCCATCTCAACTGAAAACACAGAGTGATGATGGGACTGCAGGGACCTTACTTTTCTTGGAAATAATTGAAGAGGCATGCAAGTGTGGCAGTTGCCACTATAACTGTGTCTGCACAAACTCTGGAAAGCTGCTTTTATAGGTTTCCATTGGCTAGAGGACACAAGATCAGAGGGACAGCTGAACCACTGCTGGTGTAGAACATCCTCTATTGTGCATAGTAAACTAATAAGTTCATTTATGAATTCAGTGTGTCCTAATTACACGTGATTAAATGCAAGATGTTAACAAACAGGAGAATACTGGATTCTTTACATACATATCTTCAAAGTTGAATTACCTGCATCTAAGTAGTACTTGACGGATTGTGCACAATCTAGTACATAGAGCTCTTAATGCTCAATGCATTCAATAAATTTCAATGAATATGAATTCCAGTAACAAAAAGGAATGTGTAAGTACAGCCTAACTTTTTCTAAACCTTTTTGACATAAAAATATTTTCATAGTACCTGTTTGTTCTTTTATTAGCTTGTGCTTTTTTAACAAGTTGGATTTCCTTACACACACCCACACACACCCCCCAAGTCTTTAAGAACAATATTTCTAGGAACCTCACACAAGGGGGAGAAAAAAAAAAAAGATAGTCTGCAACATCTGTGATGCATTTTGCTCTTGTACATGTGATGTTAAGAAATTACTTGTAAGCACTTAATCCTTAGGACTAGATTTTGCCTTCACTTACCAAAAATGCTAGAAAGAGAAAAGTGGCTAAATGGGAAAGTTATTAGACACTATATCTGCTTCCAGAGAAAACCAGCTATAAGTATAAAAGCATGAGTTCTGCATGTGAGTTCTTTAACCCTCTGCATTTGAAGCTCAATGAACAAAAAAATAATGATTGCAGTTTCTGAGATTTGAATGTGAATCTTAACCATTTTTTGCATTATATAAGTTTACCTTTATAAAATTTAAAATGTGCTTAAATATGTGAGACAAATTATATGGAAATATAATAAAGAAAGCAAAATTTAAGCTGTTATATATGCATTAAGAATATTCCCAGATTGGATTGCTGGAGGTCATGGTAGAAGAATTTGGAAGAATTTCAGATATTTCATTTTCTAAAATATCTTGATTGTTGAAGAGAGGTTTTCTGAAAAGAAATGTGAAGTTCTAATCTTGGTTTTGTGTAAGATATACATGTATATGTGCACTCCTTTTCTATGTATGACATCGATCTCTTAGAAAAACTTAATGTTAAAAGAAGCTTTTTAGAAGAAGGTTTTCCTCCAGCTTCCTGGAGTCTTACATTGGTTCACTTTGAACTTCATGAATCAGACAATTGGATTTGCACAAAACAGGTAGCTGAACTGTCTGTTTAACTCACAAAATTATGGAAGGAAAGGAGGAACACTTATTGAGATCAGGCTAATCTAATAATGATTAGATAAAAAGAAAAAATGTAATGTTCACAGCTGATCATTGTCCCCTATCACTTTGATCCCATCATTGTTAGCTGCTGGTCTGCAGACAGACAGAAAATGTATATACATTACCTCCATTTATTAAAAAGTGAACGACCTAAATGACCTCTGTTCAGCCCTTCAGTGTTTTACTTGGATGAGCCCTCCTTTGCTCTGCCTACAGAAACAAAAGGAGTAGGGAATTAACAGGAAAGAGCCATCTCCCCGTAGTTCTTCCCTCCACTTTGTCTCCACTGAAATATGCTCAAGTTCACCCATCTGCACACACACTTATAAGAGTGGCATCATGTTTGTGGTCAGCTCAGCAAAAAGTTGGATAAACATAAAGTATTTGTTAATTTTTCCAAATAACAACATGGAATTTATGTTGCAGATGCCTGAGGTGCTGCCTCTTATGAATTGTACTTTTGTCATGCAAACACTTTTGTGAAAATATTTTTCAGTTTGTACTTCTCTTCACTTGTGAATATCAGAAACAGATGCGGAGTATTTATCATTAGCGCATGTGCAAAAGTGCCCTGTTGTGGATGGGTTTGAATTCTCATCTGATAAAGTTGATGGTAGCTTCTTCCTTTTGCCAATCCCTCATTTTTTTTTTTTCCCATGAAACTTTATTAGGAATACTTAACACATGTATGTTGACTGAACTAGGAACTTTCATAATTTTGTTTTGCTTATTAAAAGGCTAATTTCTGAAAGTCAGGAACACAAATGTTTTGCCAATATGTTGAAGCATTGTTTGATGTATCTGTATCACAAATTTTAGTCTGATTCATATTTTGGATCTATAAAGACAGTACAATTCTTATATTTTTATAGTGTGAAGAAGCATTACATCTCCTTGGAAGAAGACCTTGCATACTTTTTATTGTGTAAAAAGCATTTTAAGCTTACTTATGAGCAGTGAAATACTTATTAATTGAAATGCTATTAGTCACAATGTCTTAAGAAAGGAGAAGACATTAGAAAACATTGAAAACAATGAATAATTCCTTTGTTGTACCATAATGTTCCCAGCAAGGTCTTTTTGGAAATTTTAACCATCTTCTGCTTTGTCAAATTTAAAAAATACTCATACATGAATAATAATGAATATTGAAATTATAGCACATATTGCTTTGCTGTGATAGTAAAAATACAAAAATTGGTTAATTGCTAATGAACATTTATGTCATGTTATTTGCTATTCATACAAACAATGTGAAGATAAATTTAGGTATTAGATGAGTGGAAAGGGGCTGGTTCTCTAACAAGTTAGATCCTATGATATTTAACAGACACCTCAGACTAAATTGCGCTGGCTTCCTATTTTTCACTGTATCATCTGAAAGAATTGGAAATCAATCATACACCATGCATTTTTCCATTTCGAGAAAAATGTGCCAAAAGTCACTAGTGATATATGAGATGACTGTTATGGGGTGAGAAGAGCAACCATTCCTGTGTATTAACCATAAGCTTTCACTGCCTTCAGCAAAAAAAAAAAAAAAAAAAAAAAAAAAAAAATCACTTTTTTATAATGCACTTCTTTTTAGATAAACAAAATGTGTAGCAGGCAATTGAAGAACTATGATGAATCTCTGAAGTAAAGCATTAAAAATGAGAAACATTTCTACAGATGGAAGACAGAAGTAGGAAGAGTAATTATGGACCATAATTGTAAAATTTCATAGCAAAATTATCTTCCAGTTAGAATATTTTTCGCTATTGAAAACACAGTCTGGTGCCATACCCATAGCTCTCAGTTCCACTGTCTCAGTGTGTTTTCATAATCATGTTTGGGTGTTTATCTAGTCATGGTTTTATTTGTTTCATATGATGTAAGGACTGGATCATGGGGAACAATGGGGGCAGCTAGTTAAACTCTAAGCAAAACTTCCACTTTGTGAAAGAGATCACCATGAAACAGGTACATGTGGAAAACATTGATAACTTGCATTTTAGGTTCTAATTCCTAAGGCAGGCAGGGGAGAGGGAGGGATTGTGATACTTTTTGGATGAGCTTCTACATACACGTAATTTTTATTTGAAAAGCACAACCTCCTAATTCCTACTTGTAATTTTGTATTCATAAAGCACCTACCAGATGTATTTGACATCATCTTCAGGAGTCATGCTGCCTCTCTGGACTGAGTAAGGAATAGTTGTGAAACCAGAGAGAAGCATTAGGAAGGAGGGTGTGAGGCAGAAGGAAGCAGAGTGAGGAAATTCAGATACAGACTTCCAGGAAGGAAAAGGCCAGCAGCAGAGTGACTGCTGCTCTTTGATTCATATTTCCTCTGTTATTATAATTGTCTAGGGTCTGTGGTTGTCTCACACCTTACAGTCTTGCCTGTTTGTTTTGCAGACAAAATGTGAACAAAGAGATAGTTACAGAAACCTTTGAGAGAGAAAATATTATTTGATGTTGTGCTGATATTTATGTTACTGCTCTGCATCTGAAATACACCAAAAAAGGGGAGGGCTTTGTTCTACATTCTGAAGATGTATTACAAGTATTATATCTCCATGTATCTAGTGCCTAAAAGGATTTAAAATAAAGCACAGGATATGTGTATAACACTATGAAGCAGCTAATTTTTCATGTTCCTAACTGAAGTGTTTAGATACCATATCTTTCATGCCTGATACTGATTCTACATACACCTACAGTTTTAATTCCTGAGTTAAAATTGCTTATTTATATTTATGTGATTCTAATACCAGACAGGTTTAAATTCGCTGGTAGTAATTTCCTTAGAAATCTGTTCAGCTGTTCTGAGGTTCACTTCAGACGTGTTAGGTCTCAACAGTAACCTTCCAGCAGTTTTTCCCAAATACTCAAGAAATACTGGTTCACAACATATAAAATAAATTGGAGAAGCAATGAAGTCTTGGCTGGGACATCACTGTGAAGATGGAGATGTGAAAAAACCCTGAAAATGTTGTATTTCATCTCTCTTTTTTAGGCACCTTGTATCAGTTAGCCTATATCAATTTTCAGAATTACATTAGAAATGCAGAGCCTTTGTAAAAAAAAAACAAATCAATTT
Source organism: Nycticorax nycticorax (assembly GCA_023375905.1). NCBI lineage: Eukaryota > Metazoa > Chordata > Aves > Pelecaniformes > Ardeidae > Nycticorax > Nycticorax nycticorax. The sequence continues at coordinate 2,118,562 of JAKFQP010000061.1, read as the reverse complement.
GAAAACCCAAACAAGTTACTTTGGAAACTTGGAAAGTGACGGATAGAAATAAAGTCAGGTTGTACAAGCTAAAATTAGGGCTCCCTACAAGAGCTCCACAATAAACAGAAGAAAATAGTAAGAAGCATACAAAAAGCAGGTGAAAGACCATGTAAGAAGTGTAACCATTAGATAGGCAAACTATGTATTTAAATGATAACACCCAAAAATTATGTCATCAAAATCCCATCATTTAGTGAGAGCCTTAAATCAAACTGTTATCAGTTTGGAACTGGTAATTTCCAAACTGATTCATTTAAGATTTTGAGAAAGGGACAGCTGAAATCTTCTATGGTAAGAGAATCTTTGGTAATGTGTTTGAAATGAGGTGGCTACCTGTAACACTGCACATTGTGGCAATTCCTGAGGAAATTAAAGTAGAACTAATAAATAAGAATAACTCCATGCAACCCCCATCAGTGGTGAAAAACATGATGAAAGAATTGTTGTGTTTGAAGATCAGATCTATTAATTTGATATCTAAAATCAACATAGGCTAGCCTGCAGGTATATAACTAAAATGTCCAAAACCAAGTTGCATGAAGGAATCATAGAATAATGACATCAGAAAAAAATACCTGATTGATGTAAAAATGAGGGATGCTTATGACAAAAAAATTTGAGGTAGCATTTTTTTAAACTCAAGTAGATGAAGATAGAACAAGAAAACTACTTTCATTTTCACTTGCACAAGAACTATTTGTGTGAAGATGTGCATGTTTGCATGCATATGTGTTGCAGAAACTTGTTGAACTGGATGATGGTATAGCTTTTTTTTTTTTTTTTTCTGTACTTGGATCACTTAAGCTCTTAATTATTTTTATAAATGTCTGTGGCTTGAGGTAAGGCTGAGTCATCTCCATGCAATAGTCTACAAATTATTCAGTCATTTTACATCATTCTTACTGGCCTGCCTCTAATTAAGAAGACACAAAGTGTCATAAATTTGTGTGATTGAGTTTGTTTTCATTCAGTAACACAAAAATACCACAGTGGATTAATACGCAACTGCACAAAAAAGCAGTCACTGTCTACACTCTCTTCTTATGGTTACCTCTAAGAAGGTTACACCTTCTTTCTTAGGGTTGTGCTACTTCTCATCTTAAAGTTGTAATCTGTGTCAGACTGTATGGTCTCCTTTTCCTATGTAAAAATGCTACTGAGTCTTACATAGAGATAAATGCCATTGCCTGTTCATTAAGTGTTTTCTCTGCAATCCCTCAGCAATAGAAGTATTTAAAAGTATTCTTTAAAATGTATCTTGTTTTTGAGATTTCTCTGCTAATGAAGAGAACTTCTAAGGAAAATTTCCTTTCTGCTTGGACAAAATATAATTGTAATACTTAGAGACTCTTATATGTTCATAAACAGAAAGAATTTCACAACTATTAATCTTTAAAGTAATTGAACAGGTGTTATTCCCAGTTTGACAATGAGGTGACTTAAAGGCAAAAATATGGTTTTTCTAATACTGAACAATAAATTGGTGGCAAAGTAAGGAATCCAGCTTTCCTGTACTGTAATCGTGGGACCTCGTTGTGTCTTTTGTTACAACAGCACTTAGTAAATGAATTGGAGTTTTTCTCTTCAGCAAAGCAATAAAAGTATTTTTATAATTAAAAACAAATTTGTTTTATGGGAAGCAAAAATATATATGCACAGTTTACAGTATGAACTGCAAAGTAGCTTGCTCTTCCTCTTGCACCCAGGAACTTTGAAGTCTTTCTTTGGTTTGTGACCTGGTAATGCTCTAACACTTCTTCCTTGTAGAATTCTTATGGAAAGTTTGCTGTCTCCGTTCCCAGTAAACAGTTATGTTATGCTGTATTATAATGGCTTGCTCTCTCCTTTTCTCTTTCTCACCATGCCCACCCCACCCCACCCCACCCAGAAAACCCCCAACCTTTCTTAATATCTAATTCCTTGATAGGTACAATAGAACTTGTGGATTGATAGTGGAAAATACTCTTCAGACATCTGTTCTTGGTTTCTAGTGCAGGTCAAGGTATTACTAAGTCATGTAAGTGAAGCGTAGAGACAGCTACATGTATTTATTTCACTAGTTTCTATGTGTATTTTGTCATTAAAAAAAAAAGCACAGCACTTGCCACATGTTCTATCAATTGCTGTCTGTACTGCATACATCTTTAAAAAGTACATATATGATACTTTTTATCTAAATCTATTTTTCATGATTCCTTAATTTACACTTATAACACTGAAAAATGTATTATGTGACAACTGCTACTTGCTTTCAGATTTATATTCCCTTGGAACATATTATCTGGGAAAAAGCTTGCATCTAAATTTGAAATTTTAAGATCCAGGCTGGTAAATTTCTGCAGATATTAAAATCAGAGTGTCTACTCTCAGGAGCCACAGAGGAGTTGAAGCCCTGCAAAATTTGTATGCAAAACATAAAAGATTTTTCTTTACCTATTGCCAAAAATTGAATATTTATTCCTTTTAAGTCTAAAAACAATAAAAGAAAATATTCAAATTGTTAATCAAGGCTTTGTAAAGTGGGAAGTTAGTTAGTAAATTATGCAACTGACATAAAACCAAGAGGCATCACTTACTGTTGGATAGTTGGTAAATTTTAGTGAAAGCTAAAAATCCATAAATTGCTCATTATTATGTGGTATAATGTACTTTATTTAAATAATAGGGCTTGTGATCAGATATAAGGTATGCATATATACCTAAGGAAGGGAGTACTGTTACAGTATTCTTAATAAGAATATAATGATTCTTAAATGATTATTAAAAAGAATATAATGATGGATATACACTTTGCTGGGTAGAAAACTGGCTGGATGGCTGGGCCCAGAGAATTGCGGTGAATGGAGTTGGCAGCCAGTCACAAGCGGTGTTTGCCAGGGCTCAGTTTTGGGCCCGGTTCGAATATCTTTATCAATAGTCTGGATGAGGGGATTGAGTGCACCCTCAGTAAGTTTGCAGATGACATCAAGTTGGGTGGGAGTGTTGATCTGTTTGAGAGTAGGAAGGCTCTACAGAGGGATCTGGAAAGGCTGGATCAATAGGCCAAGGCCAACTGTATGAGGTTCAACAAGGCCAGGTGCCAGGTGCTGCACTTGGGTCACAACAACCCCATGCAATGCTACAGCCTTGGGCAAGAGTGTCTGGAAAGCTGACTGAGAAGGGCAATGAAGCTAGTGAAGGTTCTGGAGCACAAGTCCTATGAGGAGCAGCTGAGGGAACTGGGGCTGTTTAGCCTGGAGAAGAGGAGGCTGAGGGGAGACCTTACTGTTCTCTACAACTCCCTGAAAGGAGGTTGTAGTGAGGTGGGTGTTGCTCTCTTCTGCTAAGTAACAAGTGGTAGAACGAGAAGAAATGGCCTCAAATTATGCCAGAGGAGGTTTAGACTGGACATTAGGAAAAAGTTCTTCTTTGACAGGATTGCCAAGCATTGGAACAGGCTGCCCAGGGAAGTGGTTGAGTCACCATCCTTGGAGGTATTTGAAAGATGTGTAGATATGGTGCTTAGTGCTGAACTTAGCATTATTAGGTTAACAGTTGGACTCGATCTTAAAGTTCATTTCCAACCTAAAGCATTCTATGATTCTGTGATTCTTTATGTGCAGTCTCCTATATAAAGTACGTACTGATTTTTTGATTTCTCAAAGTGTTAACAAAAGTATTCAACAAAAGCAAATGTAAAACCTGGCTCCTGGGAAGGAGTAAACCCTGCAGCAGAAGAGATCAGGGGCTACTGTCTGGGAGCAGCAGAAAAGTCCTCAAGACCCCAGGGATGCCCGGTTAGCCATGAGGCAGCAGTGCCCCCAGGCAGCAAAGAAGCCACCATCACACCCCAGGCTGCAAACCCAAGGGCACAGCCAGCAGATTTGGGGAAGGATCCTGATCTGCTGTCAACGAGCTGTTTGCAGTCCCCAGCCTGAGGCTCCTACACCCAGGACAGACGCTGACCTACTGGAGATATTCCCAGGGAGGCCAACAAAGTGGTTGGGGGCTGGAGCATGGACTGTCTGATAAGAGGCTGCAGAGCTGGATCTATTAATCCTAGGAAAGAATAGCCTTGAAGGGGCCTTATTGGTCTGTACAGATACCTGGTTGGAAGACACAGAGAAGACAGTGGGATTTAGAGTTACATTTCATAGCAAGTAACTATGAACTGGATACAGCAGAGATGTGAGCCTGTTTGCTCTGCATCTGTTTGACAAACAAATGCAAAAGACCCATTCACTTCTCTGTTAACTACAATAATGTCATGAACTTGCTTCTTGCATGCTTTTCCCACAAACTAACCACCCCACTAAAAGGTAAGTTTCTACATTCCTGAATGAAAACAGATTTTGGAATGTTGCAATTTAGACAACACCAAGTCATTTTTATAACCTCCAAACTGCAGGTCATTTGCTCTCAGACACAGCAATCTCTAAGTCCCTGTTGACAGTAACTCCATAACATACCATTTCTATTTTCTATCTGCCCTAGTGAACATGTGATAAAATATTGTCAATCTTTGAGACCATTTTGTGGTCATCATAAATGATGATCACACTTTCAGGACATGTCCCCATTTCATGGTATAGTCCACCATTGTACATGTTCCTCCATGATCTGGGACAACAGAATGCTAAGAAATTGTCCTAATATTATGAGCCATCAGTCCTGTAGACCAGCTCCTTAGCACTCATTAGTGCTTAAGGTCATCACAATGAAAGAGTACACAGAGTGGCACATAGTATTAAAAAATGTTTTTACTTCAAGAGCGCATTTTCTTTTCTCTAACTGTGATTTGCCAGGTGTAATATCTTGTAGTTATTTAAATGATGTAGCTCATCACCAAGAGAAATACATACAAAATAAAACTTCAGGTATACAGCCCAAGTATTTCTTAAAGAAATTACAGGGTTTTCCAGTATTTCTGATTTTTCAGTAAAAATGATAGGCTAAGACATATTTATAACTAATTTTTTTTTAAGTTGAGACTTTTCTCTGTTAATTGCAACAAAGCAAGCTGTGAGATGAAAACAGACCTGTTTGTTTATAAACTTAGAGTTGTTCAAAATTGTTTTCTCACACATTTGCATGCTTGAAGTGAACCAGGACCTTAGACTTTGACATACACATTCTGTAAAGTAATATTGTAGAAGACAAATCATTAACTTTTTTTGTATTAGAAGTGCATTTTTGTTTTCCAGTGGGAGCTCTGAAGCATTTGTTTAATTGGAAGCTGCAGCCCCAAAAAAATGAAGTTGGCAGATGTGAATAATGGGCAGCAGTTACCATTATACTCCATGGCTCTGAACCTTTTTGCTTTTCCTTTTAAATACAATATTTTATGATGTGATTTCAGAAATTGTCTCATTCATTAAAACAGAAACAAACAACATTTTAGAAAGTTTAATGAACAGAAAATATGTCCTACAACAATGCTTGATATTTTCAATGGTTGCTTTAAGAGTACTGCATGCCACCTGTCAATATTTGGTATGCTGGTTTTTAATAATTCTAGTGGGTCTGAAAAGTTAAAATAGTGTTGATTCTAATATAATTTCCAGCTGTTCAAATTGTCTTTCCAGACTTCACAGTAAAAAGATTTTTATAAATATATTTTTATGCTCAGTAGTACACCTCCATAAACCAAATTGACAGAAGAAATGTTTCTTAATATAACCTAGAGTACAATAAAAGGGATCATAAAATAGTCTCTTGCCAATTCTGGACTCCAAGAGTGATTGCTTGTGCTGTGTACACCTGCAATTAATTCTGGTTTTTCTCACGCCCTTAGAATTTGCACTATTTAATTACTGGTTTGTCTTCTTCTCCCAAACGTTAACAAAACAGTTATAGTGTCCTTTGAAGGGTTACGTATTGTGTAAGAGCACATCATTGCATTATCTGTAGCATAAATCATGGTTTTACAGGGTTAGAGTTGAGTGACTTTCATTTAAATTCTTTAAAAAGAATGCTCTCCTTTTCACCATGAGATTTTCCTTCTTTTTGGTGGTGTTTTTCTCTCTGTTTCTTCTTACTAGAACAAGTTTTCACTGAAAGCAACTAAAACAAGTAATTGCATTGTTATATACTGGACTAAACTAGGATTATAGTGCCATATTGGACTAGGCCCCGGAGGAAGTAGTGAGGACTCCTGAATATTCTCAATTCTATTCTTAAAGTAATGTGCAAACACCGAAGTTGGGTTATCAATATAAGCAATGTTAATATAAATACTTTTTATGAAAAGACATTATGAAGGGAACAAATACATTTAAAAGGCTAAGCACCCTATACCTCATTCATCCCATCATATGACTTCATCCTCCTGTGAAATTGCAAAGAATGTTTTTGTGAAAATTTTTAGATTGTAGTTTTTTGTGTACAGAGTTTACTTTCTTTCTCCTTTTTTTATTCTTGTTTTGTTTTGTTTTGTTTTAGAAGAATGCAGTTTTAATTCTTCTATTAGTATGAAACAGCATTATGATGTATGGTTTCTGTAAATTGTGAAATCACTTAGGTTCTGTATCAGTTCCTCACAGTTTCCACCAATAAGTTTATATTACTTGTTCAGCACTGGTTTGTGCCTTGGATATCAAAGTCAGGCTTTTATTCTTTTGTTGATCTTCCCAAGTCTTTGTGGTGTGTCTTCTGACAAAGACATATACTTTTTTCCTTAAACTGATTAAGATTTACAGAGAATGTTTTGAAGGTGATGTTTGTTTGAGCTCATGATGTTTTGCAGTTCTAAAATTGTGTATGCCATAGGATATGTGAATAAGGAACTGTGAACATCAGAGTACACATAATATTGCAGACATCAGTCACTTTGGCAGATGAACATAATCAGTGCGAACTCTAGCTCCTTGTGTATATCGTGGGATGCTTTTGTCAAGAGTTGATTAAATGTTTCTGCAGATACTGCTTTTTCCCATGCTATAAGTAATTTTTCTAGGGGCCCTGAAGGTTTGTTTTAAGGAGAATATTTTTGGATTTTTACATTCTTTACAGACATTGACTTCCTAGTTGTTGAAACAACTGGTGAGACAGATTAGTTGTGATTGCAAATCTCTGTGATATTACTGTAGTCACAAGAAATGCCCAAGATTTGAAGAGTCAAGAGATGTAGGAGTCACTTTCTTATATGGTTAACTACTAGATTCACTAGATTCTGATGATGTTACTTTTTGTTTCTTCCTTGCGTACAAATTGACCCAGATCAAAAATATAATTCAAACAATAAAAGAAAGGGGAAAACAGTCCCAAAGGCAAAAAAGTTTTAAATTTGCTTTAAAAACTTTAAGTACATTAAAGTTATGACAGCTAATATTTTTTATGTAATGAAAATTCCGCCACAAGATTAACTACAAAAATTTATTGTAATTGCATGTTAGAAACTCTAAAGAACAGCTTCAAAATCTGTTAAATATGTAAACTGAAGGTTTAGATCAAATATTCAAATTGCATATTTTTATTATCAAGAATTTAATTGATTTTATGACTCAGTGGATAGAGAGATCCTGATTCATAAATAACTCATGTTACATGACTTAATGTTGCTAATAACATTCAAATCTTTTATCTGAAAATAGACATTTCTGTGGTTTCAATGCTGCCTTTTCTCTAATAAGTTTTAGATGATACCATGATAATAACTTCTAATAACTGTTGATGATAGTATGTGGCATGCACCACTTAGCAGCAAAAGTTATCTCCCTTCCAGTTTATAATACACTTGTATTCAGTTCTTGTGTTAGAGGTGTCAGCAGTTCATTTTCAACCACAGGTTTTAAATCTGTGAGTAGTTTTTTAACTAATAAAAATATATCCAAAACTTTTTAATCAGAGAAAACAACTCCCTTCAATAGTTTCATTTAATATGTTTATAAATGAGTTAATCAGAATGTATATGCAGTCCCTGTAGAAGTAATTAACATGTTACACATTTATTAATAAAATAATCTCAATTTTATCTGCATGTTAAAAAGATGGTAACACAACTGGGCATCCAGCACTTCCCATGAATACTTGCAAGTTTGAAGATCCATACAACATGACAGAAGAAACAAACCAGATTTTTTCTAAATACTGTTAGACTTCAGCCCTTTTGTGTGAAAACCTGTCTGGCTCCTCTGATTTCAAATAATTTGTAAGAACAAAGTCAAACATGAAAGATGTTAGACTAAACTGACATAAATCATTCTTACTTTGAAAATGAAATAGAATACCTCCAGAAATATTTACATCAAGTTTGCTTAGATTTGTCCTTTATTTAAAACAAGTTCCATGAGCATAGACGTATAAAGAAGCTGTCTTTTTTAAGGAGTGTATGTTTACAGTATGACATGTACTCTCATACCTGTATATATATTCTTAAGCCATGGTAGAGGTTTTATAGATAACCATTTTTGAAGGGGTGTATAACTGAAGTGGCAAGCGACCTGCAACTTTGACTTTAAAATTACCAATATTGTGCTGAAAGCAAATGTTAATGTCAGTGCAGCTTGAGGAAAATTCAAACTGTCTATAAATGGTGCTAATTATGAAAGAAGAATTACTTTTTCTGAAATGTTGTTTATGCCTTTGTCTCCATAAGGCAAATTTATTTAGGAATTGCTAAAGCATGATTTTTTCCATGAGGGAAAAAGATGTATATAATTACGTTTTCATTAAGGGGGATGTAGGGGGTGTGTGCTATTACATTCTGTTAAGCAGACCAGCAAAATATGAATCAGATGTAACCACCAACTGTTTGAAAAATTGCTTTCAGTTAACAAGAAATCATTATTAATCTTTTCAACTGGGGGGTCCTGCAGGGGTCTGTTTTGGCCATGTTGTTTTTCAGTGTTTAAAAAAATAAAAGAGATTTGAATGATGGAAGAAACTATAAGCTTTAAAAATCTGTGGCTGACAGACAGCTGGGCAGGATTGCAAATTCCCCAGAGGATAGGATTAGAATTTACAAAGACCTTGGCAAATTAAAGAGCTTAGCCAAAACCAACAGTATGCAACAAAAATGCAAGAATACCACCACAAAACAAAACAGAAATAACTGGGTATAGTGCAGAAACACAAAAATTTAGCACTGCCTAATACTGAAAGATCCAGTCCAGCACAGACAAATTCTTTAATAGATCCCACACTACGGCTTCTCGAATGATCCAAATTTCAGAACCTATTTAAACATAACATAGTTCCTTCCCTGCCTGTCCCATACACCTGAAATTAGTTTTAATGGTGAGTACATATGGGGAGAATGCATGGTGAGGTTTCATCTCGGTAAATAATAAGTACATAATCAAGAGTGTTTATCTGGGCATCATAACCACTGGATATAAGGTAGAGACCATCTGCCCTGTAGTCCAGATATAACTTTTTCAGTTCACATAAATGAAAAGAATTACCAAAGAGATACTGCAAGAAACAGCCAGCTTTTAATAGGAAACATTTGATAGCATTGTCATGTAAAATGGGCTCTATGCTGTGCTAGGGAAGCCCGAACTGTCAACAAAGCTTTATTTTCCATCAAGGTTAATACTGAGAAGAAAGGGAAAGAGAGGTATTTTATGCAAGTATAGAGTACCTGCCAAGAAGTTTATGAAGGCTATTATGAAGATGATCTCCACAAAATAATTGAATTGGATACCTTTTTGAATTTTTTTGGCTTTGAAATATGTAAAACTATGTTTTGCCATAAACCAGAATATTCCCTTAAGAGATTATGAAAATGAGATTGTAAAACCTAATGGAACTTCTTGATATCTTCAGCAGGTATTTTTATGTCTTTTCAAGGAATTTTATCATTTTGACAAAGATTTTGATTCAGCAAGAAAAGAAAAAAGTTGTGAAATGGCTATTGTTGGAAAACCAATGTGATACTTAAAGCCCATGGATCAAACATACATTTGGGAATAAGTAGGGACTGTTTGGGGTTTTTTTAAGTGAAGGGGACATTGCTATCAGGTAAAATGACAGAGCAGTCCTAAACGAAATGCACTCCTACTGCTCTTACTGTATGCTGTACTTGAATCTCTTTCCAGTTGTGGAAGAACTAGATAACAGAATAATCTATGAAGCTATCACCTGTCTCTTTTCCATTATGTTCCTTCTCTAAAAATCCAACACATTTCTTAAAGAGAAATAAGGAGATAAGGATCTTATGTTCTCCAAAAGTAGCAAAATATATTAGGGTTACAGAAATTAACTAGAAATTGCTGCCAAAAAATAAATTACACTTGAATGAAATATTAAAAATTCCAACTCTCTCACAGCCTACTTGGAAAACTCTTAATTTTGAACTCTATCCTTAATGTGGTGTGGATATTTCAGGATACTACCTAATGGAACTGAAATAAAATTTTGGAAAATGTTTTTCCTGGAACTGAATTTAAGTATCAGTGAGTAAAGAAACATTTGTTTATTGATAATTGGTGCAACCTTTACGCAAGGAAATAAGAATTAACGGAAGTAAAGTGATAACACACGCTGTTAGAATTCCTACTGGAATTTCACAGAATCATAGAATGTTTTGGGTTGGAAGGGACCCCTAGAGGTCATCTAGTCCAACCCCTCTGCAGTAAGCAGGGACACCGTTAACCAGATCAGGTTGCTCAGAGCCCCGTCCAATCTGGCCTTGAATGTTTCCAGGGATGGGGCCTCCACTACTTCTCTGGGCAACCCCTTCCAGTGTTTTACCACCCTCATTGTAAAGAATTTCTTCCTTATATCTAGTCTAAACCTACCCTGGTTTAGTTTAAAACCAT
>JAKFQP010000061.1:2060934-2106404 GCA_023375905.1 Nycticorax nycticorax | reverse complement strand
AGAGGTTGCCAGTGAAGACTGAAGCAAAAAAGTTGTTGAGTACCTCAGCCTTCTCCTCATCTGCTGTTACCAGCTTGCCAGTCTTGCTCATCAGCGGGGGTACGCTTTCTTTAACCATCCTTTTCTGGCTGATATACCCGTAGAAGCCCTTCTTATTATTCTTTGTATCCCTTGCCAAGTTTAGTTCCAGCTGCGCCTTGGCCTTCCTGACCCCATTCCTACACAACCGGACTGCGTCCCTATACTCTTCCCATGATGCCTGTCCCTGCTTCCACTGCCTGTGCAGTTTTCTCTTCCTCCTTAGTTTGACCAGCATCTCTCATCCCAGCCATGCCGGTCTCTTCCTTTCTTTGCCCGATTTCTTACACCTAGGGATTGAGAGCTCTTGCACTCTGTGGATCACATCCTTAAAGATCTGCCAGCTCTGTACTGTTCCCCTGTCCCTGAGGACCATTTCCTAGGGGGTCCTTCTGACTATCTCCTTGAGGAGCTGGAATTTTACTTTCCTAAAATTTAGCATCCTGACTATACTTTTCGTTATTCCCATTTCCCTCAGGATTTGTCTTGGTAATCATAAGAAAAAGTAATGGGGCTTGTTCTCTATGCTGGTTTATTACCAATATTTTAACATCAAAGTGCAAAAAGACCATTGAAAACAGTTTTTGATCCTTTCTTTTTCCCTTGACCCATTGAAAGAAAGGTACGCTAACATTGTTCAGTACTGAGTCATCATATAGTAGTTACTGCCTGGTAGTTCCCATGGTGCCTTTACATAAGGGGTGTTATAAAAGGAGCTCAAAATTGCAGTAGTCTGCTTAGTTAATGATCATTCTTATTAGTGATTTTTAATTAAGTGATAATATCAATAGAATAAAGCATTTTCACAGAATAACAGCCTCCCTCTTGTTTTTTAAAATTGTGATGGTTGCAGGCAAAAGAGGTCTTGTGAAATTTAAGTAATTCAGGAAAAAGAAGCCTTAAAAATTTGACAATTGTTGAAGAAAAATCCTACAAAAGGGGGAAATGGCTAAGCATTCAAATGTTGCTGAATAAATCCCTGAGTTCTGTGAGTTTACAAACTTGGAGAATAAATAATTTTTTACTTAAAGTAAAAACAAATGACTTTCAGGAAGTAGAGTTCTTATTCTCTCCAAAGTATGATTAATTTGCTAGCAATACAATCTAATGAACTATCTTATTCATATTTTATTTTTATATTCATAGAAATAATCCTTAGTACAAAAAAACCCCAAACCACTTTTACCTCTCAATGTACATGAAAAAGTTTAATCGAAACTCCAAAAATGATTTTATGGAGGTGGAAAGTTTGCGGACAGAAAGAATTTGTTAATTTTCTAGATCAATATTTTAGTTCACAACAGAACTAGGATTATGCTTGAGGATTATTAGCACAATTTCGTGGTTTAAAGCACTTGGAGGTTTTCTATGTAAGGATTAGAGTGGTGTTATAATGGACTGACTCTCTGAAGGGAAGGTAATAAGATTTAAGTTTTTGCACCCAGTTTCAGTCCTATGTAAATCTGGTTTTCAATGTGTTAAAACTATAGCAAAATATTCTAGCATGGTTGTCCCCACACAGGTTCAAAATAATAAAACAGAAAAAAGGTGTTGTGAGCTACAGATTAATTTAGACTCCTTTAGACCAACTGTTTGTGAAGTATATTTGGCTTAAAAGGCACTTTTTCACTTGTGCTATTGATACTCCTGTTAGTTGTCACATACTGCTGCATTCATAAGGAAAGAAAAGGGAAGGGAAGAAAATTACAAAATACAAAAGAATGTCCTGGGAAATTTTATTTGGAGAGATAAGGGTAAGTTAAACTCTTAAGATAGAAGCTTTTTTGGGTTTGGGTGTTTTGTTCCCACTCCCCCCCACCCCAAAATATACCAGCAATATTGCATGATGACTTCTGCTGTGACAGAACAGATTGGCCAACAGCTTAAGAGACCTGGGACCCAACGCACTGTTGTAGTGGATATACTGTGGTCTTTAACTAGAAACATTGATAAGGTTCTGCTGGACCCATGTGACTTTCACTTTTAAATATCCATGGCAAAGCTTTATTAGAAACTTAAAAAATATAAATAACCTGACTTATTTTTGAGATAAAGAAAGGATAAATATGTGCATTTTTATCCTCAGGTTCTTTTATGAATATGCTTAAAATACTTTGGAAAAAAAGCTGCCATTCCTTGAGCCATGAAAAAAAAACCCCAAAAGAAAACAACTACCCCTCCAAACAAACAAACAATAAGATCCATAAAAACAAAACAGAGACTAATTTATCTAACACAAACACCATGGAAAAATTGTTAGAACTTGGCAACACTGCAAGCACAGAATGGATAATCTGTTAATAGGATGTCTTGAATAATCTTAAAATTACAGAGTCATACATCCTCCAAAGCATGCAGATTACCACTATAGCATTTAATCTTCTTCTTTTATATGTTAATTACCATTAGCGTAAAACTAAAATAAATTTCATATTATATTTATACATAATTTTTTCTATACATCCTTCTTTTTTCTTATTCAAACACATATTTTTACTTTATGTATTTTCTAATATTTATTTGCCAGATTTTAAATTTTGAGCATTAATCTTCATTAATGTACTCGAAAGAGAAAAATGCCTTTAGACAAAAAGTTGGAAACTAATCTGCTGCAGGAAAATCAATTTTAGATTGTTCTTATTAAGCTAATGGGTAACCTCAAGCCTTATTAATGAAATAACCATGGTTATAGTATTGATAAATTTAACAAATCTTAGCAATTATAAAGGAATGCATCCAGGCCCATGAAACGAATGTTAATTCAATGATGAATCATTTGTATTTGATGCTCATAAAGGAGATTTGCTGTACTAATCTATTTTCTTCCTCTGTTTTTATAGTAGAAATCCCATTTTCACAACCCCAGATTTACAAATATCTACCCCCCCATCACATTCTCTATTGGTTTTACTCTGATGCACTTTCATCAGCTGTCACAGAGCATTCTCATCCCTTTCAAACATGAAATGTATGTCCTCTATTATTATTTTGATTATTTTGATTTCCCAGTCTTAGAACCAAAATCTTAGGATGTAGTCTGATTTTTTTTTTAATAACTTCTGAGCATTAAAGTAATTTGTTTTCTAAAGCAGAGGGTTATGTTCAAATAAACTTCTCAAGTCATAGTTTGAACTGCTCTGGTGTACAGTCTGAACCTCTTCTATTCAGATATCCCCGGATCTTACTGGTCTCCATGGAAATTCACAAATTCTCAGTTCCAGGAGAGAGCTTAAAATTAATTTTTCCTATGAACACTGTCGGGGAGTAGGGAGAGGAAGGCTGAACACACTTGAAAGCTTAGGCTTTCATTGGGCTTCTTTTCTGACAAAAAATGTGCTTCTTTCAAAGTGTACTATTCAAGGTTTAAGCCAAGTGATTTTCTTATAATATATATGTTGATTGCAATATTGAACTATCATTCACTTATTTTGCTGTGTATCTAATGTCTAACTATTTATTGTCAGTGGTGATAGAAAGTTTTTGTTTTGTGTTTCTCAGATCTCAGGATAGAGAATTTTTGATTGAGTTCCAAACCTGCAAGCTCTGGGTGAGTAGTTATTTTTGTTATTGTTTTAGCTTGAATTTGGATGGTTCTTTGAATAACTGTATTCTAGCATATGACTCTGTTTTGTGAACCATGGAAAAAAAATAAATCTTACCCAGTCTGTGATAATGTCAGCTGATAATATCAGCAATTAATTAAACTCTTTTTGTTTCAAGCGATTGTGAGGAAAAAGTTTTGGTTTTTTCCTTACTGTGTAACCAGAAAATTAATTGTTCAATTTTTTTGTTTGTTTTGTTGGCATTTTGTTTGTTTTAGCATAGTTTACATGAAGAGACTTTGACATAACTGTACTTCAATGCTACATGTATAACTTGACCATGTTGAATTTTGGGATTAATATTAATATAGTCATCAAATTGACATAATTTCAAAGTGAGAGAGATAACACAAACCAAAGAGGCTATGGTCTGTAAAAATGAGAGAGGTTCTCCAGATATAAACTGCATTTATGTACATTAAATCCCTTGTAAGAAACCATCATTTAGGAATGAGCAAGGGCCAAGCAGCAGTAGACAGTAAAATTATTATGTTTTGGGTTTTATCAAAATAGTTTCCTACCAACAGAACTTTAATATGATAATTGTGGGGCGTGAGATACAAGGCAGGTAGCTGTTATGATGAAAACTAAAATGACTGGAAATCTGTAGCTGCTGTAGTTCAAATTTTTCTCTTTTCCATATAATAAAATTTTTGAAAATGTTATGCTTAATGTGAAGTCATTTGAACAAAGTATGTTGACGGTTAGCATGTTGCTGAAATAATTTAACAAATAATATAATAAAGGTATTGACACAAACGAGCTTAAACGGGTTACTAAAGTATTCTCCTGTGTTTTAAGCTTGTTTCATAATATTAAACATAATAAAGTCAAGTGCTTGTTTGATAACAAGGGACAATATGATTAGCATTCAGTTGACATAAAACTCATGAGGAAACCTCATTTGTATAACACAAATAGCTGTCATACTCTGTATACACGGAGAACAAACAACGCTCCCAGACAGTGAAAGCCTAAGCCCAGGAAAGCAGATCTGTCAGCTTTGTTCTGTGATTCCACACATTGTGTGAAGGTAGTAGTTCAAAAAGCACCATGGCAGAAATGGCGATATATTTTACCATGACAATTTTTTTGTAATGAGTTACAACCTTTGAGCTTTAAAGTATATTTCTGTTTCAGAAGCCTGAAACCTAGAATTTTGTAGTATCAATTTAAAAGACTCATATAAAATATTTTTTCTTAATATTTGGACAGGTCTGGCAGGCTTGCTTTCTTTCCTGTTTCTTTTGATTTTCCATGAGATTTTTCTTGCTCTTTTGCTCATAATCCTTGAGGAGTGGAGTTGATTATTGTTATCCCACATACTGCACAACACACTTGTAGAATCTTTCCTGCAGCAGGTGATTTGGCAATGTCTATTGTAAGTCTATAAAATGCTTTTAAATTCCAAATCCCTCAAATCTAGGTTTTTTTTCCTAGATATTGAAATGCATACAGGAACACAAGGCTTATTCAGATTCCTGTAAAAAGTCCTGTATGCACAGAAATTCTGTAGTAGTAAGCAATCTAATATTGTCAAAACTCTTAACTGTATAGCTATCTGCCTTGTTGAGTTTGTTAATACTTGGTGGTCGAGGAAATGCTAAAAGTGTTTAGTAATAACACACTGAAATGACAGAGAATTCTCATTAAAATACTGATGTATTACTTAATGTAAGATTTCTGATGATCTTTTTGTTTTTATGTTTTGAACAACTGATGCTATATAAAATACACACAAGCATATATGTGTATGTGTGTCATTTATAATAAAGCTTTGGTTTTGAAGAAAGAAGTATGCCAATCCAATGATATCTCATGGTTTAAAGAATCAGGGTTTCAATGACATGTTAAAACACTTTTTTATACTTATGAATATAGGAGGCAACTGAGACAACTGCATTAAATAATTGATATATAAATAATGAAATTATGGTTAAGTAAGTTTTTCTGTGCATGAAAAACAAACAAACAAAAAAAAACAAAACAAAAAAAACCCCAAACCAAATCAAATTATATACAACAGAAATCAACAACTTTTATGGGAAAATCCAGCAAAGAAAAGAAGTTTTAACCACTTTTTAAAATTGGATCACTTAAGTTTGGCATACTTGGAACAATTAAAAGACATAGCTGATAGGGATTTATTGTGGAAGGGGACTCATTTCCAATAGCATAATCTTTCCAATCTATTCAAAGTAGAAAGACAAATAGTGTCATTAATTCCTTGCATAAATCGACAACGTTCACATGATATAACATACACATCAGATTCTCCCTGGTGGTGTTTGTAGGTATAGCTGATTTGTCAGAGAACTTTCTTACATTGTTTTAATGGCCTGCAATTTGTTTACATAAAAGTGATGCAGATGACTGAAGCAGAACTTAGAATGATGCAGGCAGCTACTGAAGTATCAAGTAATCCTTGCAAAATTTGAATCAGGGATGAAATTTGGTCCTGTACTTTAAACAGTGTTTTGCTGAGATAGAGGTTTAAATAAAGGCTTGTGGTATGCCTAGTTTAGTCATTTGTAATCAATACTTTAAAAAAGGAAGCACAGAAAAATCTAAGTAGCATTGGCACTGTTAAAATACTACTGATTTTATGCATCTTGCTGTGTTTTTTAAAAAGATTACACTGAATTATGAATGTATTTAAAAATATGACTTAATAAATTAATGATTTCAACTTTTCCCTTCACTTAAGAGTGATTTGATCATTCTTGTGAAGGTTTTATCAGAAAAAAAGCCCAAAAACTGATACAGAACCAATGGATGAAAATAAATCTTTCATTGGAAAACTGATACCGGGAACTCACCTAACCTTATGTCAAGGTCAGGTCTGTGCCATCCCCTAATATCCAGCATTTAGGTTTTTCTATGCAATAAAAAGGAGTAAAAAACCCCAAACCAACCAAAACCAAAACACCCCAACGAAAAAAAAAAAAAAATAAAAACAAACCCAAAACCTTATTCTCCTACCCATTTTTTTTACTATTTTTTCTATTCCTCTCCTACTTCAGATCTTAATTTTTTTAAACTCCTTTCACACATACACTTTATTTATGTATCACCTCATGTGATTGAATAAAGAATATAAAAGTTCAGGATCTTGGCCAAATTTCTCACAAAAAAGCCAATCAATCAAACATGCAATGTATTCCTTTAGAGACGATTGTTAAATTTAAAAAAAAAAAAAAAAAATGCAGTGGGAGGAAACAGAAACATCTGTTTCCTGGGCATCTTTGCAGTGATCTGAGATGAGTCTGTAAAAGACAATAGGCAACTGCAGCAGTTTTGAAGGATGGTCGTTACTCCTGGGATGTTAAGCAACCAAATGGATTCTGATAACTGTCCATAGTTGTCTTGCTCACTTTTTTGATAGTTTTATGTCAGTGTTAAGGAAGGAATTTGACAAGGAGTGTGGGATTCAGTTTTATTTTATGTTCAGCTTGTGATGCCTTTTTCTACTAGCTGGTACTTAAAAAAATCTTTTTCTTGGCCATGAATGTGTAGGAGGGCCATCAGAATTAATCATTTCAGACATGTAGTAATTTTTAAATTTTCTATAGTATTAAGTAATCTGATCTAGAAAACTGATAAAACAACAAACAAACAGAAAATGTTTTTCCATTTAGGAATAATGAAGGATATTTTTAAAGACAGAATTAGCAGAAGTAATCTTAAAATGCCATTTTACCTAAATCCTATCTATATAACTATCAGGTATATGACTACAGATATGCTTGTATGTTCACTGGCAAGACCTTGCTGCTAGATATTACATTTAACACTGTATTTGGAAAACTTTACTTCTGATTACTTGTTTACGTATGGATAGATGGACATAAATATAAACATATGTGGGTACATGTGTTTAAAAGCATATTAATCTTCCTGAATGCATTTTAGATTTGGTCCTGTTCAGTCCTTAGGTGTACATGTGTGCTTTATAGATATATTTATACATTTCCAATGTGACATGTAATATTTTCTTAAAAGCACTGAAGAAGTGCTTAGCCACTTATTCTTTTAATGTAAATTTCAGACACGATAAGTGTAATAATACAGAAAAAGCCAATACAGCAAAATTATCTTTTAATACTCTTAGTAGTAGATTCACTAGTATGTGAAATGGCATGGCTAGAGATTTTGCAGGTCATGCCACAGTAAAATTAAATAGTTTTATGTAAATTAGGAATGATATTTGGGGTTCTTTTAGGGGACTTTTTTTGTGACAGTCACAAAAAAGTTACTCGTGCTGAAACATGTTATCCTTCTCAAAGATTAAAATTATATCACTTTTTATTTGAAACAAAATATATTCACCAAATTAATTTTTATTAAGGAATAACACCAATGAAAAGTTAACCAACTTGCATAAAATTTGAAACAGAAAAAAAAAAGCTTTTGTACTGAAGACACCTTTCATTTTTTAGTAAGCATACTCTGAAAGTATTGATTACAAAGTCCTACCACGGCCACAGCCTAGGGCAAATTACTATTAGAGTGATGTTATACACTCTTGATGATATTCTGTCTTTCGTACTTCTGATAATGTCATTGTATCTCTTGGGAGTATGATTATTTCTGAAGTTAAAATGGGCTTGAAAAGAAAAGGCAACTTGAATCTCATTTTCAGGTGGATGGAGCTAAACATACAGTGGGAGTAAATATCTTCTTACATAAACCAGAGACTGACATTATAATCCTCAGGGTTTTGCAGTGGTGGTTATATTCTGTTCTGTATAAGGAACTTCACTGGTTTTCAGCCAGTAATAACTGCACCTTGAAACTGGCTTACAGACCAAGAGACAGGGCTTGTGGACCAAGACAGAGGTATCTTGTAGAGTCGCAAGTTCTGGAAGATGAGGATGTGTTAGAAACTAAATGAAGTCAATCAAGGAAGAAGTGATGGTGTAATACTGCTAAATAAGCATTATTTTTTTAATAAATTTCTCTAGTTGCATTATTTTAGCTATGCAATGGGTGACAGACATGCTTTTCCTGACACACTAGAAATCACTACTAAAGGACACACTGGTGGCTACAAATGTCAATGGATTATTAGCAATTGTTCTTAGACTGATTTTCTGACGTATCTTTGAACTTCTTTCACAATACTATCTCACTAAACACAATTATTGTTGGTTGCTGTCAGGCTATTGGAAAGGGGGAAAAATAGTTTGAAGCTATTACCTTATATTCAAAGTCATGTCAGTACCTGTTTACATAAGCTTAGAGTTACTCCCATTTACAGAGGATATGGAATTGGAAATGTAAATTATAAGTTAAAGATAAAATTGTTTCTTTCATCCAATCTCCAATATTATTAATGAATATATGAGACAGAGGTGATTTAAAATGCAACATAGCAAAAATTTTTCCATTTGCTTCAGCAGAGGTCTGTTAACTTTCTGAAGGAATTTTTCCCCAAGACAAAAAGATATTTTTTAATGCTGCAACAGAAAATTAGTAACTCATATAACATCACTGAAGTAATTGATAAAATTACATAAGGAATAAATTTGAGAAGTTTTTTTAATTAAAGGTAATTATTTCCTTTCCTTTCTTAAAAAATATAAAAGTAATGACATATTTGAATTATTTTTAGTTTTTTAAAGAACGGATTATTCTTCTGGAATCTTTCCCAAAACCTAGTGAAAAGACTGCTATTAATGTCAGTGGCCTGTAAATGAAATTCTTTTTCATACACATGAGTTTGATCTTACACACACCATTCCCCCTCGTCCTATCGTCCATTACTAGGGAGAAGAGGCCGACCCCCACCTCATTACAGCCTCCTTTCAGGTAGTTGTAGAGGGTGATAAGTTCTCCCCTCAGCCTCCTCTTCTCCAGACTAAACAACCCCAGTTCCCTCAGCCACTCCTCGTAAGACTTGTGCTCTAGACCCCTCACCATTTCTGTGGCCCTCCTCTGGACATGTTCCAGCAATGCAACATCTTTCTGAACACAGTATTCAAGGTGTGGCCTCACCAGCACCAGCACCGAGTACAGGGGCATGATCACTTCCCTACTCCTGCTGGCCACACTAGTCCTGATACAAGCCAGGATGCCATTGGCCTTCTTGGACACCTGGGCACACTGCTGGCTCATATTCAGCCGGCTGTCAACCAGTACCCCCAGGTCTTTTTCCTCCAGGCAGCTTTCCAGCCACTCTTCCCCAAGCCTATAGCTTTGCATGGGGTTGTTGTGACCCAAGTGAAGGACCCGGCACTTGGCCTTGTTGAACCACATACAGTTGGCCTCAGCCCATCAATCCAGCCTGTCCAGGTCCCTCTGCAGAGCCCTCCTCCCCTCGAGCAGATCAACACTACCACCCAGTTTGGTGTCGTCTGCAAATTTACCGAGGGCACACTCAATCCCCTTGTCCAGGTCATTGATAAAGATATTAATCAAAACCAGCCCTAGAACTGAGGCCAGGGGGACACCACTCATGACCGGCCACCAACTGGATTTAAATCTGTTCACCACGACTCTCTGGGCTCGGCCATCCAGCCAGTTTTTTACCCAGAAAAGAGTACACCCATCTAGGCCATGAACCACCAGCTTCTCTCAGAGAATGCTGTGGGAGACTGCGTCGAAGGCTTTGCTGAAGTCCAGGTAGAGAACATCCACAGCCTTTCTCTCATCTACCAGGTGGGTCACCTGGTAGTAGAAAGAAATCAGGTTGGTTAGGCAAGACCTGCCTTTCATGAACCCATGCTGGCTGGGCCTGATCCCCTGATTGTCCTCCATATGCCTGGTGAGCACACTCAAGATGAACCGCTCCATAATCTTCCCCGATACTGAGGTCAGGCTGACAGGTCTGTAGTTCCCCAGATCCTCCTTCCAGCCCTTCTTGAAGATAGGTGTCACATTTGCCAACCTCCATTCATCTGGGACCTCCCCTGTTATCCAGGACTGCTGATAAATGATAGAGAGTGGCTTGGCAAGCTCCTCTGCCAGCTCCTTCAGCACTCTTGGGTGGATCCCATCCAGCCCTATAGACCTGTGGATGTCCAGGTGGCATAGCAGGTCAAAAACTGCTTCCTCCTGGATTATAGGGAGTTTATACCATTCACCGTCCCCATCTTCCAGCTCGGGGGGCTGAGTACCCTGGGGATAACTCGCTGGGCCATTAAAGACTGAGGCAAAGAAGGCATTGAGTATCTCAGCCTTTTCCTCATCCTTAGTGGCAATGTTCCCCCTTGCACCCACTAGAGGATGGATGTTCTCCCTGGTTCTCTTTTTGCTGTTAACCTATTTATAAAAACTTTTCTTATTATCCCTTACAACAGTGGCCAGGTTGAGTTCCAGTTGGGCTTTTGCCTTTCTAATTTCCTCTCTGCATGACCTGACAAGATCACTGTACTCTTCTTGGGTTGCCTGCCCCTTCTTCCAGAGCTGGTAAGCTCTCCTTTTTTTCCTGAGTTCAGTGGTTTGCTGAAATAACAAAAGTAGCAAACTATTTTTTTTTCATTTCATATGCAGTTATGTTTGTCTTCCAAAAGTTTTTTTCAGAGTTGCCATGTGAAAATATGTCACCAACATTTTTTTTTTCTCAATACTTCATAACTCTGGTCTGATATCAGGATAAAAATCTCCTTGTCTTTCAGGGAAATGTTGTGTTCTTTTGTGTGTGTTCTGTGTAAGATTTTTTCTGAATTTTTATGCTCAGTAAGAAACGGTGTAGAAATAGACACAGAAAAATTGCACAGTGAAACCCAATCTTTTTTCCAGTGCACCTGGGATGGTGGGTCCCACAAATACATGATTTTTTGCATAGACAGGGGTAGAAAAAAAGCTTTAAGGTCTCATTTTCAAAGATGTAGGTAATACATTCACCTACATTCACTCAGGCAATAAGTCCAGCAGAACCCGATCTCAGCTGAGTACTTCAGAATTTTTAGGAGGAAATAACTTATATACTGTGTAAACAAATATACAACTATACGTTAGAGGTAAACAAAAGGGTGATAAATTATTTTAATACAGAACTCCAATTAAAAATTATTAGTTATTTTAATAAACACATTAAAGGACACAACATAAATTCTGGGACTCTGAGTCAGGTCAAAGACCCATCTGTGTCAGTGTGATTTTTCCAGTGGTGGTTGGCTGTAAACATTTAGGTAATTTTTCTTCTGAAATAGTCTCCAGCTTCTGTCAGTCAGATGGTTGGTTCCACTCAGCTCACTGTATTACACTGAAATGTAAAAGTGGAAAAGGATAATGAAGAAATCTGAAAATATTTGAAATGTTTATAGTTTTAAACTTTATTACTATATAGGCTGACTAAGTTTCTCTTGTTTTGTGATGTGTCAAATTCAACAAACCTTTTAGAGAATTCAAAAAGAATGTTTAGGTTCTGAATCAAATCCCTTAGAAAATTTGATCTCATTTAAAAATTAAACTGAACTAGAGGAAGAAAAGAAAGCACATGTCATGTGCCAGAACACGTATTTCTGTGTATATATGAAATGAAAATTATATGATTTCCATGCTCTTAGCAATTTCTTCAATGCAATCTCTTCCTTCCATCTCCTCCCAGTTCAGTCGCATTTGTGTATTGATAAATTACACAGGGCTTGCTTGCAACATATCTGAATGCACAGTATGAATGACTTCTAAGATATAATTTTCATTTTGTATTTTATTCCTCTGCCATATCAAGAGTAAGTAATTTATGTACTATGACTTTTCCTTTTGACTGCTGATAACCCTATCAATCTTTATCAAAGTTTGTATCTGAACTGAAACTTGATATTTATTTGGACTATGCATATACTAGGAGATAAAGATTAGCTTTTGTTGGATCATCTTATCGATAATGAAGAAATGGGGCGGGGGGGGGGGGGGGAAGGAGTAACCTGCATTGAGAAAACAACTTTGAAGCATATTTACATCTGCAAAAGTCTTTTGACAGAAACTAGGTAACTCTAGAGGTAATAAAATAGATGAGATTTTATTGTGTGGCTGAGCGGAATTCAACACCCAATATGTCAGCTTTACGTGACAGATTATTAATAAACTGCCACTCTCATCAGTAGATACCAATCAGCAATGACTGTCATTTCTGAATTTGAGACTAGAATTTTATTCTTAAGAATCCTTGTTCTCTGATCCTCTTCTCTCCTTTCAGAGCAAGCCATTCTCTTTTCTACACAGAAAATATACATGGTTGTGGTGCCATATAGCTGATGGCATTCAGTGTATAAAACTAACATATTTCTGAACACCAACAGAATAGTAGCATAGAAATCAACTATACTCAGGCTGTACCACAAAAAAAAAAAGAGGACTGGAGCAGATGGGGCTATTTTTGTACCTGGAAATATGTGAGAGGTCATGGAAAATATTCAAGCGGATAGTAGAGATCAGTCTTCTCTAAAGAGAGAGAGACAAGCATATTTTTTATAAGAAATGTTTTGTTCCATACTTTAACTCTTTTTGTCTTGCTTCCAAATCCACTTACTCCCTTTGCAGATCAGTTCCAGTGATGCAAAAATGTAAGAGAGACCTCCTAAAATTTTTATTAACCTGAGAGATAGGTGCTATACTCTGCATAATGAAATATCAGGCAATCCTTTTGTGCAGAATAGTTCTTTATGAAGTAAAGAGTGAAACTACTGCGTAATAGTAACAGGATTTTGTGTGTTTGAGGCCTAGTTTGTTGTATGCTTATGCACTTTGGAAAGATTTTGTTATGTTGGATGCATCTCTTCTCTCTCCAGATCTCAAATATTTAGGGTTAAATAGTATGATAAACATGCACTTCTTTAAACATATTCAAGAGAACCTTCTGTGAGTGACTATGTCTTGGGGGAAAGCTAGCAAAAGCTTCATCCCCAAATTAAGCCCCAGTTATAAATTTTCATTATTAATGAATTAATCTTAAGACAAAACCATAGAGGCAAATGAACATGTCCTTTGCTTTGTTTTTTTTTTTCAATTTCAGGCTCAGGATGATATGGTAGAGCTGTAAAAAAGCAAGATTAGAACATTCTCAGAGAACCATTTCTACTTCCATTATTTCTGCACAAACAATACATTTCACTTTATTTTTAAGGTATCATGTCATGTCAAATCTGCTGCCATGTAAAGAGGTATGCTGTAGTAACTTCCTCTATCTATACCTCTTCTTTGACTGTGTGAAGATCTAGGACTGCAGTAATCTGGGAAAATGTTTTGAAATTCATATCATGGTAGGAGTTTGATGGAGGCAGATATTCTTTAGGGAGGGTGTTTGATGTTTGTACTGCTTGCCTTTTAAAAGAAGTTTAGTAAGAGAGAAACTAGAAGGAGCTCCAAATCAATGTGAGGCTTTCACATCATTGAGTCTCTCATAGCCTCTGCTACCTTCTGGGATGCTTTTGGAACTACAGCATTATTTCCATCCGATATCTTGGCTTTATCAGTCTACTGTCAGTATCAGCCACTGCTGACCCATAACTGACCTAGAATAATTGGCAGAACTGTGACACTTTCCCACTCTCAATGGTTACTTCACTACTCTGCTGGGCACAGCATACACATGTAATTTTGGATTGCAAATGTTGTTAATATCCAAAGTGCATAGCACTCCTTAAAGCTACAGTGATGTGCATCATCTACAGTAACCTGTAGGAAACACCTATAGAATCTGATGATTGAGTTCAAATGGTTGGATTTGGTACTAGGATACAATGATTTGTTAAATTCTGCCAGAGGTTTTTAAAATCTTTTGGAAAGAATCATAGAACTGTAGAATCATAGAATGGTTTGGATTGGAAGGGACCTTGAAGATCATCAAGTCCAACTTCCCTGGCATGGGCAGGGACATTTTCCACTAGATCAGGTTGTTCAAAGCCCCATCCAACCTGACTTTGAACACTTCCAGGGATGGAGCATCTACAACTTCTCTGGGCAACCTGTCCCAGTGTCTCACCAACCTCACCATAAAATAATTTTTCCTTATGTCCAATCTCATTCACTATTTAATCTGCTAAGTCCTTTAGATAAATTTTTTGTCATACCTTTCTAATTTCTATCAGATTTCCGTTTCGTCATTCCTCCAAATTGCATTTCTTCATAGTTTTCCATAGGCATCAATCTTGAATTTATTTTCTGCTTTCCCATATATGTGAAAACATGCTCAGTTTCTAGAGAAAAGCTGATTGAAAAATATGATTTTTTTTCTTTTTTTTTTGACTGCCACACTGCTGTCCCATTTATATTTATCCATTTCTAAACACTTTAAACATGGCATCTACTTTTAGTATCTTAAAGAACTATGCACTAACATCACTGTATTTTATATCTTATTTTTCCCTCTGGTTGCTTTAATATGGCAAAGGAAATTCTGTACTTCTGGGAGATTTTCACCCTTTGGAATAGAAACACTACCTTCTCCAGATACAGTTGGACACACTTTTTCATCTACATTTAAAAAGAATATTTATAGTTGTATTCATCCAGTTGAATTAAATTTTCTAGTAAATTGCAAGTTTAAGTAATTTCTTCTTTTTTCTTCATGGTTTGATATGTAAAACTCAGAAGAGCACAATATGTGCTTATATTTTTGTGGAATTGTGATTTTTATTGTGGGCAGGGAAACAGTGGGATAGAAGTGCCCTAATGCTACTAGATGCAGAACACATGTTTAAGCATGCGATTGCTAATGTGTGTAGAGGACCCTAAACTGCCCATGGAACAGATTTAAGGCAGCTCTTAGCTATCCTCAATGACTTGTGTCCTCTGGGAAGGACAAGTAACCTGAAAAAAGCTAAAAAGAACCTAAAAGAAAGTTGGGACAAGGTAGTAAAATATTGTGCCACAGTTTCCCTTCTTTCTGCTGCCTGAACACAAAAGAGTTTAAACCAAAGGAAACATATTGGCATGATGTGTTTCCAGACAAGAAGCTGTTTCTAGAAGGACATTAGAGCTTTCAGATTGAATCTTCTTTCCTCATCGACCAAAAACATGAAACTGAATCTACATGAATGTGCAAGTCTGTCACAAAGTCTTCTTCTTAACAAATTCCCTCACCTCCAGCAGGATGAGTGTCAGTCCAGGTTTGTCTCTTTTTATTAGATTTAATTAGACATAAGGCTTATTTTCCTAGCTATTTCCAAACTAATTAGTATTTTAAAAGCTAATAAAATGTAAGCAGAGATTGTGACAAATGTAGTATGTGGTACTTCTCTAGAACAGCTGTCTCCTCCATCATAAGACAGAAGATCACTTCCCTCCACATTCTAACCTTAACCATATGCTTTCCCCTTTTTTTCTGTTATGGCAACGTTCTTTTATCTTCCTTTGGGGCAGGTGATCCAGTATTCCATTTGCTAATCTTTACAAAACAAAAGCAAAATGCAAGAAGTGTTTTGTGTAAAAATTCTTTGTGTAAAAATATATGAAACCATGATGATGTTATGTCATGCCACCCCCATGTTCCTTTCCAACCAAAGTAATGGAGGAAATAGAACAGACACTGATAATGAACAACATTGAGTTCTGTTCTTGCTTCAGTGGCTCAGTCTGTTATGATCGATTATTATTGCTGTCAGGCAGCTCTCTTTCCTTATGAAACGATTGACACATTGTTGCTGTAGTGATGGGCCTGAACAAGTACCTTGCTAGCTTGAGTAGAAACCACTCCCTCACTTTGTTTCAGCCTAGTAATTTGAACAGAAAATAAATGCCAAAATTACAATATATGGATGCAGGAGTGGTGCCTCAGCTTTATGGGGTAATAACAGTTGCTGTATTAAGTGCGGATTTGGGAGGCAATTCACTGGTGAGGCAACACAATAATCTAGGTCTTATTAACTACAGCTCTTGAGCATTAGTATCTGATTCTGTCATAACCGAAGAGCCACAAGCCTGCAGTTATTGATCAGGGAAGAACAGTAACACACGTTTTGGCATGGTGCCTTGTGCACAAACTGTGTTGGGTACAATTGACCATGCACAGCGTGAAAGACGGTAAAACAACCCCTTCAGCTCAGTTACAGCTGATGCATGGTATAACCCTTGTTACAGACCATGAGGACACTGATAAGATGTGTGAACCATCACAGAATATTTGTCATGTCTACATCAAAATATACATAGTACTTCATGAAGACACATGGTTGTTTTTACCACCCACTTTCCAAGGATCAATGTTGATCCTTTTTCACTTCACTACCTCTCCTCAGTTCTTTAAGTATACATGGCAGAACTGTAGTAAATGCAGCAGTGTGTTTCTTTCAGTCTCTCCTGCTTATGTGTGTAAAATATCTCTTTCTTAAAAATACTGGCATCACTGACATAACAAACTAGGAAGGAATGGTTTTGTGGGAAACAACTGAAAATGAACCAAACAGCAGCATTTAGCCATGAACGGTGAATCAGTGTTTAGGCAGTTCTTGGCTGTATCTATAGTGCTGAAGCACTATTGGGCTGTCATGGTTTAACCCCAGCTGGCAATCAGGCACCACACAGCTGCTTGCTCACCCTCTCCCCACAGTGGGATGGGGGAGAGAATTGGAAGGGACAAAGTAAGAAAACTCATCAGTTGAGATAAGAACAGTTTAATAATTGAAATTAAATAATGACAATGTTAATGATATGCTAATAACAATAACAACAACAACAATAATAATAACAATAAACATAATAAACAAAACAAGTTATGCACAATGCAATGGCTCACCACTCACTGACCGATGCCCAGACAGTCCTTGAGCAGTGATCGCTGCTGCCCCCAGCAAACTGCACCAGTTTATATTCTGATCATTAAGTCATATAGTATGGAATAGCCCTTTGGCCAGTTGGGGTCAGCTGTCCCGGCTGTGCCACTTCCCAGCTGCTTGTGCGCCTGGCAGAACACAGGAAGCTGAAAAGTCCTTGACTAGTGCAAGCACTGCTTAGCAACAGCTAAAACATCAGTGTGTTACCAACATTCTTCTCATATCAAATCCAAACCACAGCACTCTACCAGCTATTAGGAAGAAAATTAGCTCTAACCCAGCCAAAACCATGACATGGATACAGTAAATGTCAAATAATTCTTGTACATTTAAATTAAATTTTAATTTGGGTACAAGTTAGTTCTGTGGAGAAGGAATACTCTGATCTAACAGATTCTTCTATTCCAATTTTCTGACTTTTGTGTGATCTGGTGTCTTTTTGCTTGTAAGTGACTTAGAAAGAATATCATGCACCATGCAGAGAAAAAGAAGGTGCTGAGCCACAATGATTAGAAAACATTCGAGATAAACTTTTCTAAATACAGAACACTTACAAAATTTCATATATTTCTGACTAAATTGCAGTGAGGATAATACTGAAATTGCTATGAATTAGCAGGCTGGTGCTTCCCTTGCATAGCCCACTCAGTAATCCCAGGTCATTCAGTAATCTGTTATTTTCTACATATACTATCCTGAAGAGTGAACATTTCTCAGATAGACTTCTAATTCCTTGTATTCATGTTTTATTTATTTTAAACATGTACTAAAATAAATTAATTTTAAAAGCACTATATGCCTGAGTTTTTAATATATTTCAAGTCCTGTACATGAGTGCTCTGCTGACTCATGGTGTTACATAGGTACTTCAGTACACCTGGCCAGTTCAAAGGGTCTCCATTAAAGAGAAAATTCACAATGCAGCTAGGCAGCATTATTTTTACATCAATGTTCTTTCATCTTCCTTCCTGCCTTATGATATTGAGCGGTTTTTCTCTTGCCTTCTATGTAGCACTGTTGATTGTTAGCGATCATAGAATCATAGAATCATAGAATCATAGAATAGTTTGGGTTGGAAGGAACCTTTAAAAGTCATCTAGTTCCAACCTCTCTGCCATGGGCAAGGGATACCTTCCACTAGACCAGGTTGCTCAAAGCCCCATCCAACCTGGCCTTGAACACTCCAGGGATGGGGCATCCACAACTTCTCTGGGCAACCTGTTCCAGTCCCTCACCACCCTCATAGTGAAGAATTTCTTCCTTAAATCTAACCTAAATCTAGCTTCTTTCAGTTTAAAGCCTTGTGTCTTGTAAAAAGTGCCTCTCCAGCTTTGTTGTAGGCCCCTTTCAGGTACTGGAAGGCTACAATAAGGTCTCCCTGGAGCCTTCTCTTCTCCAGGCTGAACAACCCCAACTCTCTCAGCCTGTCTTTATAGGAGGGGTGTTTCAGACCTCTGATCATCTTTGCGGCCCTCCTGTGGATTGACTTCAACAGTTCCATGCCCTTCTTGTTTCAGGGACCCCAGAACTGAACACAGTACTCCAGGTGAGGTCTCACTAGAGCAGAGTAGAGGGGCAGAATCACCTCCCTTGACCTGCTGGCCATGCTTCTTTTGATGCAATCCAGAGTATGGTTGGTATCAGTGGATATGGTGATACTTTCTGTAAGCATAATTTAATGAACAGTTTCTTCTTAGCAGCCATTTTTTTCAGATTGATTCTCTATTTTCTGATAGACAATACCTGGCAGATACATAGTGGTGATCATTATAAAGCAAAACTCTGGTTAGACTCAGAGTTTAACTATTTAAATTGCTTATTTGACCTCTAATAAAGATGCATTTTCTTTCCAAACAAGATTATGCTTGTAGCTTCTTTACAGAACAACATAGAAAAGGATGGTATTGGGAAGAAGGACTTCAAAATGAGACCGGTTTCACAGAATAAATAAATGCCTAGTCAGGAAGCCATCACTCACTCTTAATTAAGTTGCTTCATCTAGAGAGCTTGCAGTTCTAGCCAGAGTTGATAGGAATCCTCTGCACCTCAGCTCAGCCTTGGTATACTAAACATGTACCAGCAACTCACCATATTTTCTTCAATATAAAGTAAAAATGTTGATATTCAAATTATTATTCAATAAACTAGGAAGCAGAGATCTTAGCGGAGGGTTATAACAAATGTTTAGGCCAGAATTTTATTTGGTCTTCAAGGCTTTTAAAAGGGCATAGATACATCAAGGTTACAGCATTCTAGTTCTTTGCACTGTTGTTACAGTATTCAGTAATATAGTAAGAGTGAATGATTTACTTGCAGTTTAATCTCATTCATCTGTTCTTGCTTATGATTTTCTTGCTCACGTGTTTACACATGATCTAGTTTTCTTTGCACTTGCACCTACTGCAAGCATTTGTAACAAAATCAGTTGAACACAAAACAGATTAAAATATTTAAAGATTCCCATGGTTCTCTTCTGCCCTAGTCCACTGGTAAAAATGAACAAAGAATATTCTAAGCAATCAGTGAATCTATTTTATTTGATGATTGATACTTCACTTGGTGAGTGCTCTTATTATTACATACATGTGCAGCATTGCAAATATAATGTTTTTTACATATATTACTTTAAATACACATGTTAAGATACTGAATGTACTACATAAGTAGAGATTATGTAGACATTATCTATAGAACTCTTTTAAAGAAAATTGTATTGTTTTGTTTTTCTAGTCATTCACGCTCTTGCAGTAGTTTACCCAAGATTATAGTGTCATTTAGGGTCTTAATTTTGTTTTCCTCAGTTAGGTGCTTGCTAGTCTATGTTCAAGATTGCTCCAATTTTTCAACTGCAAAAGAGCAGATGTGTAAGTCTGGAGCAGATAACCTTGTGCTCTGGAGTCCAGACCACTGTGATGGCTATAGAAGACTGCTAAAACTGGCTGGAATCTGAGACTAACTCCATAGGTGAATGAAAGCCCCACCACAGGACTGTACTTTGCTGAGCCAGAACAAGAGGGAGGTGTATAATGAAAGTAAATGTGCTGAAACCCAGGCAACTGCTGATACCATTGAGGATGGTGCCATTGTAACTCCACAGCAGTACTGTCAATAAGAGATGGCAGCAGCTGGAAAGAAACTACGCCTAGAGGAGGAGGCAGAGGAAGGCAGGCACACTGTGGTAACTGAGGAACCCTTCCTACAATCTGAACTCTAATAAGTACTATGTGTGGCAGGGGTGGGGGCATATTTCTGCCTCTGATTGATATGTGAAATACAAGCAAACAAAACAAAAGTTTCTGTAAACACCTGATGTGAAACAAGATAAAACTCTCAAAACTTGACAATGCCAGACTGGATAGATACTTTTGGGACAGTTCAGGTAGTCAGCCAAAGATTTCATCCTTGCCATAGAATGCTTCCAGCCTTCATAAAAACCTGCAGTTCAGAAAACATCTACTACAAGATATACATTCTATATTACATACTGTATGTCACATACTATTTTTTAAGGTTTTTTATTGTGCTGCATCTCTTTAGTGTCAGTCTTCCGAAGTACTTCTGGGCACAACACAAGTGTAAAGAAATATCTTTATCTAGTGGTACTGTATAGTTCTTACTGTCTGGTTGTTTGGTTCTGGTTTGGGTTTTTTTTTTCTACTTAGACATGTACAAGAGTTTTCAGAGAACATTTTAATGAATTATTCTTGTGCTAATGTGAACACTGCACTATAACACTATTTTTGCTTTATTTTGTGAAATGATAATAGACTACCCATCTGAATTAGATCTTGAAATCTGATCAAATGTTCCAGATGTTCTAGTATGAACACTACAGTTTCTCTGTGATCCATGTCAGAAATGCAGCTGTCAAGACTAAAGCACACCTGCACCAGTTTGCTGTCAGCAAATTATTTTTCAGTTTTATTAAGAAGTGCAGTAAGTTGCCGGAACAAAGCTTTGGTCTCATATAGAACCTTATGTCATATTCCAAATTCACAATGTGAAAACCAACAGGTTTAAGGAAGTTTACATGGAAATAACCTTGAGTCTGAGAAGTCAGATACTAAAAAGTTTTGCTTCAAACTAATACCGTGGATATCTTCAGAATGTTGTTCAACAGAACAACAAAAGTTTCTAAGAATTGCACAGGTCACCTGTGGGCTGTTGAGACTGTACATGTACAGCGTGTAACAGAAAGGAGAATAGAATAGACTAGAATAGAACAGAATAGAATAGAATCGAACCATAAAATTGTTTATGTTGGATAAGGCTATTAAGATCATCAAGTCCAACTGTTAACCTAATACTGCCAAATGTACCACTAAACTATGTCTCTAAGTGCCAGGTCTACAAGTCTTTTAAATACCGCCAGGGATGGTGACTCAGCTAATTCCCTCAGCAGCCTATTCCAATGTTTGACAACCCTTTTGGTGAAGACATTTTTCCTAATATCCAATCTAAACCTCCCCAGCTTGAAGCCATTTCCTGTCATCCTACCGCTTGCTACTGGGGCAAAGAGACCTACACCCACCTCATTACAACCTCTCTTCAGGCAGGTTGGGTCTAACCACTTTTCAGATTTTCACTTTACGACAAGTAGTTCTGGAAGCAACAGAAACCCATGGGTCATTATGATTCAAATTAGGATGGGTATGTGTATTGGATTTGGAATCAGTTGGTAGACCAACATTCTGAAGGGAGATACATTTAAGTATGCCAAAATGCATTCAACAACTAAAATGTTGACTTTCTAGATGTTCTTTCAACTCTTTGTCTCATATAAACCATGGCTTCTGGTGCAAGTTTCTAATCTGGTACCCTCTAAAGAGATTTGGTCTCTAAGACATGTAACAATTTTTTGTTACTTAAGATTCTGAGAAGGAGCTGAGGCATAGCACATTTTATATGGGATCACAAGTTATAAGACTTGAACTGTATTCTCATAAATTAATGATTAGACCTTTATCTGCCATACCACCTTGTTGGAGGCTTTATGGTTTTAAACTCCACTTGTCAGTTATATAAGATTGCACAATCAACGAGCCACCTGATGCTTTTTTATCTTAAAATAAAATACATTTTGCAAGCTGGAGGTGTTTTTCCCCATTCCTTCTTGGAACTTTTTTTTTTTTAATTTTATGAAATAGTTTCTAAAACTATACAATAAACCTGCATTTGAGATCCTACTTTTAAATCTCTATATTGGAATTGAATGCTGCAATGAGAGCTCAAAAGACCTCTTTTGTTTAGGTGCTTATCATTTCACTCATTGTATTTTACCATTCCTGTTTTCTGCCACGGATATTTTGAATTATGTGAGTGAAAATGTCTGTGCTTGCATGTGAATGGAATTGTACACTGAAAAAGCACTAGCTGGCATAACTCCTGATGGACTATCTGAACACTTGATTTGTAGAGCTTACTGACTTTCCCCTTCAGACATCACCTCCATGCTTTACATACTTGTGAATATATGAAGCTCATTCTTTAGAAGTAATGTTAGCAGTTGGAATAGAAACACCAGAGCACTATAGATGCACACAGTTTCACTTTGCTTGATTATAACTGATTATGGAAAACTCAGTTACTAGCCAAGGTAAACTATATATTAAACATACCTGTCTTACTAAATATAGAAAAGATTCAGTTTTAGGTCATCTGTCAATTTGTCACTTAACACTGAACAGCCAAGAGCAAAAATCTGTCTCCCTTTTAGGAAGCTAATCCTCCAGCTGGTCATTAGGATTTGTCACAGAATTTTGCCCCTCCTGGACTAGAGAATCTGCAAAGAATCACAAAATTTAGGCAGCTTCTGAAATACAGTTTTACGAACTGCATCTTTTATGGCTAAGACCAAGTGAGATGGCCCTCTGTCTGTCTAAAAACATCCAGGTTAACATCACACAAGAGGGACAAAAGATTATGTAAAGCTTTTATCTGCATGGCTTCTTCGTGTTCTACAATTCAGTGTGATCTAGCCAAGTTGGCAGTTTGACTGGCTCATGGAAAAACAGCTTAAGGGTAGTTTTCCATTAGCACAGAGTTGTTACAAGTACTTTTTCAGCAGTTATGGTCCTCATCACTGTGCAACATAGATTTAAAAAAATATTGTGGATGGGCTACATGTGGTGAGGCCATGAATGTGCTGATCTTCCACTGTGCTATCAGCACTTTATACACCTGAATAAACTCATTTTGTGTCAGAATACTCAAGGACTTTTCTTACACATTGCAAATGGTTTCCTCTTGACACTAAGCTGGGTGGACGTGTTGATCTGCTTGAGGGTAGGAAGGCTCTACAGAGTGACCTGGATAGGCTGGATCAATGGGCTGAGGCCAACTGTATGAGGTTCAATAAGGCCAAGCATCGGGTCCTGCACTGGGTCACAACAACCACATGCAAAGCTATAGGCTTGGGGAAGAGTGGCTGGAAAGCTGCCTGGAGGAAAGAACCTTGGGGTGTTGGTTGACATCCAGCTGAATATGAGCCAGCAGTGTGCGCAGGTGTCCAAGAAGGCCAACAGCATCCTGGCTTGTATCAGAAATAGTGTGGTCAGCAGGAGTAGGGAAGTGATCGTGCCCCTGTACTCTGCACTGGTGAGGCCGCATCTCGAATACTGTGTTCAATTTTGGGCCCCTCACTGCAAGAAGGCATTGAGTTGTTGGAGTGCATCCAGAGGAGGGCAACAAAGCTGGTGAGGGGTCTGGAGCACATGTCTTATGAGGAGTGGCTGAGGGAATGAGGATTGTTTAGCCTGGACAAGAGGAAGCTGAGGGGAGACCTTATCACTCTCTACATCTACCTGAAAGGAGGTTGTAGCAAGGTAGGTGTTGGTGTCTTCTCCCACGTCACTAGTGATAGAACAAGAGGAAATGGTCTCAAGTTGTGCTGGTGGAGGTTTATGTTGGATTTAAGGGGTAATTTCTTCACCAATAGGGCTGTCAAGCATTGGAACGGGCGACCCAGGGAAGTGTTTGAGTCACCATCCCTGGAGGTATTTAAAAGATAGGTAGATGAGGTGCTTAGAGACATGGTTTAGTAGTGGACAGGTACAGTTGGACTCAATGATCTTAAAGGTCTTTTTCAACCAAATGATTCTATGATTCTCTTCTGAGAACACACAGGATCTGGGGAATGTGGTCTAATTTCAAATGTCATTTGTACATCCTCTCCTTCCCCCAACATACCATGCAGGTTAGGGTATTTCCTTATGTCCCTTGTCATCCCCTATAAAACTGTCACATAGACATAACTGACATACATAATGTTAACCCAATGGTTCTAAAATAATTTTCCTTAATATATACTAAGTTATGTATTTATACACATGAATAAAATAATGATAGTTAAATAGATAGTAAACACCTCAGACACTTCCAAGCACTGGTAAATAAACTTCTATTAATTTTCTAAGAAAATAAAATATTGAATCACATCTTGGGAAGAAAGGAACCACTTAGTAGAATCCAGGAGCAAGAACTGTATAAAATAGTGTCTACAAAGGTTTTTACGTATGTCTACAGTATCCTCTCTGACATAATCCTAAGCAAAGAACGGTATATTATGACATGTAGATAGGACAGTATAAGATAAATTTCCTCCCAGAAAACAGATTAAAATTGATTTAATAAATTTAGAACAGGCTATTGTGCTGAGCACAAAATTTGACACTTGCCTGATAAAACTTGCCTGAAGACAGTAGATACACAATGAAAATATTATTCAAGAAGTGGAAGTCTCAACTTTATACAACTTCTGTCTGAAAAGTTGGAGCGAAGTAATTAATTAATGAAACTTTATTGTATCTTGTTGCCAAGACTGATGAATTTACATATTCAAACAGAATTTTAAGGAAAAGAAAGTATAATATTGGGATTAGCATAGAATATTAGAAACAGAGTTCTAAATAATTCATGAATTACTAACTGAATAGATTTGACTTCTGCATTTTAAAATTAGATGTAAGTAAGAATGTTTTTAGAGGAAAAAATATACAGTGTGCTGTACATACTACTATAGGTACTCAGATGTTTCAAGAGCTCAAGATATTTTTTATATTAGGTTAGCTATTAAACACAAATATATACCTTTAGTTTCTTTTTATTTGCCTTTAGTTTGCAAACAGTGTAGGAATTATTTTATTCATTAGGAAACATTGATGCTACATAACAGTGCATAACTATAAACTTCAAAATATTTGCATTTTTATTTGCATTAAAACCACCTAAATTAAAAACAAACAAACAAACAAACCAAAACAAAACTTCTGGTCCTAGCCACTGTTAATTTTAAGTGTGAATTTATTCACACAGTTTTGTTGGGATATAGGCCATATGGTTTTTTTTTCATAGGTCCAAGTCTTGATCAATCAAGTAACAGCAGGCTGACTCATGCGATTACACAGAAGACAGTGTTTTGATATGTAGCCAATCCACTGAAACAGCTTTCGAAAGAAAAATGTGTTGAAGGGAACCAAGGAAAGTAGAAGCTGCTTTGAAAAAAAGAAGAAAAAAATAATCACTCTTTGTACTTAATAGTTGTCCAAAAGACAAATTGCCAGAAAACTTGCTGTCTGCCCAAAGGGAAATGTTACTTCCAAAATTTTTAACAGCTTCATGTGGATATTGTTTTGAATGTTCTCTGAAAAGCAATACCAGCTTTTTACCCTCTGAAGTACAGTATGCTCTTCTTTTGCAAATAAAAGTCTAAAAATCTAATGCTGTAGGTTATTTTTTTGATACATCAGTGAAAGCAAAAGACAATTCTTAGAAACAGACACTGATTACTTGCTAGCATGGCCTTAAAAATCTACTGAAACGTTTGTTCCTGTTGCTCACAGCACCAAATGCACTAGGATTTGTACTAACCCTTTACCATTCTGCTGCTAGTTATTGTAGATGCAAGCTTCAAATTACACTGAGTAATAGATATTTTTGCCAATATAAGCATGTTAATCATTGTGTATCTTACTTCAGAGGAAATTTCCCATTTTGATAGCAAACCTTCCATCAGTCTTCTACGAAACAGCTTCCAGAAGGTGTATCCTGTGCAATTTCTATCTGGCAGAAATATTTGACATTTAGCAGTGTGAAAAATACTCTGCTCTGTTTCCTAGCCTTTCAGCTCCTTCCTGACTTCACTACTACCTGAAAAGGCAAAAGCATGCACCAAACTTTTTTTTCTACCTACAAGAAAGTTTTAATTGAAAACAAGAGTGCCAGGTTTGAACATGGCTTCAGCAGATTAGCAGTTAAAGTAGAAGGGGTTTTTCATTTAAGTTCCAGTGTGGATATGTCACTGTGGCCTGTCACTTTGAAAAGCGATAGTGCTTTGTTATCAGTGCTGAGTGCAGGCGGCCTCCTGATGTGGAGGCAAACTAAAATAGGCTGCCAGGGTGATGAAGGCACCACGCACATGTTGCATCCTCCCATGCAGGGAGATGTGGAGAGGCGGTGCTGACACACTGCTCTGCTCAAATAAACAGGCTGATCATCTCCTAGGGCCTGGTTTCTTGGCAGTTAACAAAAAAAATGAACCGATGGCCAAAAATTTCATCCTAGTTCAGCTCAAGGAGTGTAAAGGGATTCAAAGACTGCAGTACCATTTCTCATTAATAAATGATTCCTTGTATGTTTGCTTATCATCACTTTCAGCAGGAAAAAGCTTTGTAGGATTAGTCATTGTTGAGAGTTCTGTGTGTGCAGAAGTTACAAGATTTGAAGGATGTTCATATCTTATATTGAGGTTTTAGATGCAAAAAGGGTATATGAATGTTATTATCAGGTTCCATGATTAAGAGCTAGTATAATTCTTTTAATATTTGAAGTCACTTTTTATATATTTCCAGCCTGAACTGCTCTGATAGAAAATGGATTAAATTACTTATTTTGTTCTGTTGTTCTCTACCACAAGTTGCATTCTTGGGCCTGCTATGGCAATCTAAATATCACCCATTTGATGCTTTTTTCTGTCTGATCTTCTCAAACACTTATCTTAATTCTTGTAACAAAAAATCTCTTGTGTTCTCTACCTGGCATGATAGAGGGAAGACACTTAATCTGTCATTTTCTACCTTCCTTGTCAGCCCAAACTGAGGCATATTGGAAGTAAGTATTTTATAGCTGCACAGCAATTTTGGGACAGGCATGGGTTCTCCCACCCGTTATTTGCGTAGCTGCCTCTTTTTGCATAAAATAAAATTTTCATGCTATTCTCATGGGCTTCAAATATGTGCATATTTGGAACAAAGGAGGCAGAGAAGACCTGATTTATTTTTTTTTTATTTTTCTCTTTTTCATTTGTAAACATTTTTAAAATCAAGCAAAACCATAAATTAAAATAAGATTTTGAGTGTTTAAAATTTTTGTTTCAAGATATTCAGTTTGTCTCATAAGCTTTGCTGCTGCAACGTAGTGTTAATTGAAAAGCCAGTTAATCCAACAAATCTGGGATAAAATGTGTGGAATATGAATTAATTTATTCTAGACAGCATACCTATGATTATTAATAATACATAACAACCAATAATAAGTACTGGTATCATCTGTATTACTTCACATGGCATTTCAGTTGATTTCTCATTCCTTGATGAAATCTTTTCTGTTGGGTAGTCTGCCATACAAAAACAGAAGTAGGTGGCAAGCATATCCTGGTATGGATTGACTATCTTTAAAGAAGAAAGAGATCCATGAGATACCCTGGCACTGGGACAGCTCTACATTACAGTGAACCGATTGTTAAGATAGAGTTTAAGTTAATAAAATCACAGGTTTACAGTGTTTTAGACTGCATAGGTTTTGTTTCTGTGTGAAGCTAACATATGCAAGTTTCAATATAATATTTATTACTTTATATTTTTTTTCCTTTTACTTTGATGATGTTCTGTTATTGAAAAGCATGTTTTGTTAGAAAATTTTTATTTTGTGGTTAATGAGTAAATAGCGTTATCGTTCTTTAATTATATACTCTTTGCTTTTTGCTTACTGAATGGCTTTGGTTTCTTACAGCAAAAATATCAGAATCAAGTAGATGTGCTGAATTTGTAAAGAAACTGCAAGACTTTTTTAATATTCATTTGCAAACCCTTCATTTCCATAGATTTCAGATACATAAAAATAATTTTTAACTACAATTTCTTCAAGATAAATCATGTGAAATTGAAACTTATGATTACAGTTAGTTGTATACATAGAGGATGTTTCTAGTTTTATTTTTATGTCTGGCTAGAACAGTAGTTAAGGCAAAGAGCATCACAATTGGAACAATTTTTAAATTTTCATAATTATTTTTAGTAGCTTAAATTAGTTAAAACCGAGAGATTGAAGATAGTGTCATTGTATGGGCATGATTTAACTTAAGATCTTCACTAAATCGACAGATTTCACTATTTTTTTCAGAGACAGAAACTCTTGAAAATACAGACAAATTTTATTTCTCCTTTTCTGACTTTCTACTATTTCATTCATCCCACCTGGACTCTCTCAAAGCAGATCCACAAAGCGTACAACAGCTCCTATTGTCAATGAATACACTAAGATAGATAATGTCATTAACACTGCAAAGGATTTGCAAGTATATATGAACTAAATGAAACTGAGTCACGCTTGACAAATTGCATTGAATTAAATCTTGTTTTTAAAAAGTATTTTTTCTATCTGAAGGTCATTGAACACACTGTCAGTTTCTCAGAACACTCAAAGTAGCTATTAGATCAAAGGAGAGGAGGTACTACTGTAATTCTACAATACACTGAAAACCACAATATAGCACTGTGGAAAGAGTAGCAGGAAATATACATATGCAGCCAAGCAGAAGCGATTTGAATCCTTGTTTGTTTGCATCCTTACTAATTGAAAAGGAGACTATAAAGGAATCCAGAGGCTATAATTGAAATGTATTTGCTTGCTTGGAGCTGGTGGAAGATGGAACACACAAAGAAGAACAATAGCTTGTTTTTGTTGGTGGTAGAGGGGATATTTTCTGTAATTTCCTTCATATTTTAGATGTTTTTTCCCTATGCTTAATATTTTTACACAATCAGTTTTGCAAAATTTTAGAAGTGGTATTACAGTTGATATACTTTCAGGCTTCGACATGAACGATATGTAAAATATTGAATGTCTATCTTGCAGAATTTCTGAGTTATCCACCTACTTCTGGTAAATATAACCTGTAATTCAAGGCATACTTATATATTTTACTGCACTTTTCTGGGCACATATTGTCATAATACAGCTTAGTGAGAGGGAATTAAATGACTGTCAGGGAGGAAGGCTGCAGATTTATCTTGTTCTTGTTATTTATTCTGGGATGTATGGAGACATCTAGAAGAACCACATTGTCTGAGGCTGGTTGACACCTCTGAAGATCAACTGGTCCAACCATCTGCTCATGCGGGGTCAGCTGAAGCATGTTGCTCAGGGCTGTGTCCAGGCAGGTTTGAATATTTCCAAGGATGGAGACTCCACAACCTCTCTAGGTAACCTGTTTGGTCACTGTTGTGGTTTAACTCCAGCCAGCAACTAAGCACCACACTTGCTCACCCTCCTCCGTCAGTGGGATGGGGGAGAGAATTGGAAGGGCAAAAGCATGAAAATTAATGAGTTAAGACTAGTTTAATAATGGAAATAATAATGATAATTGTAATAATTATATTTATAATAATAATATTTTTTTTTTAAAATGTAGTGAAAAGTAAAACAACAACAACCACAAAAAAAAAAGGAACAAAACCCAGGAAAAGCAAGTGATGCAACCAATCACCACCAATGCCCAGCCCATCCCCAAGCAGCAACTGCTGCCCCACATCTAACTCCCCCCAGTATATATACTGAACATGACGCCATATGGTGTTGAATACCCCTTTGGCTAGTTTGGGTCAGCTGTCCTGGCCATGCCCCTTCCCAGCTTCTTGTGCACTGGGCAGATCATGGGAAGTTGAAAACCCTTTGACTAGTGTAAGCACTGCTTATCTGTCTGGGTTTTGGCTGGGATAGAGTTAATTTTCTTCCTAGTAGCTGTCATAGTCCTGTGTTTTGGATTCAGTACTATAAGAATGTTGATAACACACTGATGGTTTAGTTGTTGCTGGATAGCGCCTAGACTTTTTCAGCTTCCCATGCTCTGCCAGGTGCACAAGAAGCTGGGAGGGGCACAGCCAGGACAGCTGACCCCAACTGACCAAAGGGATATTTCAGACCATATGACACCATGCTTGGGGGGAGTTAGCTGGGGGAGAGCGATTGCTGCTCAGTACAGGCTGGGCATTGGTTGGCAGGTGGTGAGCAATTACATTGAGCATCACTTGTTTTGTATATTCTGTATATTATATTGTTGTTGTTATTATTACTACTACTACTTTTTTTTTCCCTCCACTGTTTTATTAAACTATCTTTATCTCAACCCATGGGTTTTAACTTTTTTTTCACCCTGATTCTCTCCCCCATCCCACTGAGGGGGGCAAGGGGTGAGCGAGCAGCTCTGTGGTGTTCAGCTGCCTGCTAGGTTAAACAACATTCCTTTTTGGCACCCAACGTGGAGCTCGAAGAGCTTGAGTTATCTACGGAGTAACCAGAGCTTATTAAGGAATATATATCTGTTAACAGTTGCAGGTCGTGATATTGATTCATCCATTCTTGATCTTAGTTTATCTGATCTACACCATGCTCCTTTCTTTGCTGTACGTGTTAAAAGTTGGTGCTGGTTTTTGCAGTTTGCTGTGCTCTGCTATGATTAATGATATTTTCTTTGGGAGACTTGTTATTAAAACACTGACCTTAAGCTTTATCTGCTGTTTGGGTTTCATACTGAAGTCTTTACTGCATTTTGGGTATCATCTCACAGAGTAAATTAACAATTATACATCTTCTGAGAAGTTTGTTGTGGAGGAAATACAGAATGGCACCTTCACTACCTTCTTCTTTGAGGTTTCCTCCTTCATTACAATAATGTCTCAGTATCTTGAACATCCTTAGACAGTTAAGATATATCTATTGGTATTTATCTGGAATATTGTTTCAATTTTGTCTAAGTTTAGTAAGCAATTAAAGAATACCATACAGAGATCTGCCCCGAGGCTGGATAGTTATGAGTTGCAGGGTGTTTGGGATAGTATGAGCAAATGCCTAGGATGGTGAGCACCTCCAGTGTTTTGGAACTTCACCCCTAAACAAGTGCAGAATCCTGAAAAATTAGTAAAATACTTGGAAAAAGCATGTTGTCACCCCGGCAATGCTAGGGAGAAACAAATCACTGCTATGTGCTGGGGCTTGGACCATGCTTACTGAGCCTGGTTCAACACTGTTCAATACCTTCAAAGGGAAGAGAAAGTCTCTGAATCTGACAACAAGGCCAATATCAGTCACCCCTATACACAAGAAGAAATCTTGGAAGCGAAAGTCAGCTCATTTAGAAAAGGAGGATGAAGAAGCAGGGCCACCACAAGGAGGGGAAGAACTTGTAAATGAGATAGAAACCACCCAATCCCTATCCTTGAATGAGCTGCAAGATGTGCAGAAAGATTTCAGCCATTGTCCAGGTGAGCACATTGTCACCTGGCTACTCCGATGCTGGGACAATGGGGCCAGAAGCCTGGAACTAGAGGGTAAGGAAGCCAAGCAGCTGGGATCCCTTTCTAGAAAAGAGGGCATTGACAAAGCGCTTGGGAAAGGGGCACAAGTCTTCAGTCTCTGGAGACGACTACTGTCAGGCATGAAGTAAATATATCCCTTCAAGGAAGATGTTACATATTGCCCAGGCAAATGGACCACTGTGGAGAGAGCTGTCTAGTACCTGAGGGAATTAGCTGTCCTGGAAGTGATTTATAGTGACCTGAACAATGAGCAGTTGATCCAGATGGATTCCGGTGTGCATGACCCCGAAACCAGGACATTAACAACAACTAAACCCTTGGTGTGTTATCAACATTATTCTCATACTAAATCCAAACCACGGCACTATACCAGCTACTAGGAAGAAAATTAACTCTATCCCAGCCAAAACCAGAACAGTCACCCTCACTATAAAAAAGTGTTTCCTGATGTTCAGAGGCTTGTGATATCCAGGATATGACCCTACCATCACAGTAAAAAAAGTTTTCTCTTATTTTTAACTCTTGTTTTTGCCTCTTGTTCCGTCATTAGGCACCACTAGAAGTATCTACGTCCATCTTCTTGACTTCCCCCATCAGGTGTTTATACACATGGATAAGCTTCCTGATGGGACCTCTCTTCTA
The DNA here is from genome assembly GCA_023375905.1 of Nycticorax nycticorax. NCBI lineage: Eukaryota > Metazoa > Chordata > Aves > Pelecaniformes > Ardeidae > Nycticorax > Nycticorax nycticorax. The sequence continues at coordinate 2,073,773 of JAKFQP010000061.1, read as the reverse complement.
TAGGCTAAACACTCCCAGGTCTCCCAGCCTTTCCTTATCTGACAGATGCTCCAGTCCCTTCATCATCTTTGTGGCCCTTTACTGAACTTGCTCTAGTATGTCCACATTTCTCTTGTACTGGGGAGCCCAGCATAGACCACAGCATCCAGATGTGTCTCACCTGTACTGAGCAGAGAGGAAGGATCATCTCCCTTGACCTGCCAACAGTGGTCTTCCTAACATAGCCCAGGAAGCTGTTGGGCTTCCTTGCTGCAAGGATGCATTGCTGGGTCATGGTCAACTTACTGTCCAGCAGGACCACCAGGGCCTTTTTTGTTGAGCTGCTTTCCAGACAGCTGGCTTCCAGATGGCTGCTGCTGCATGCAGTTTTTCCTCCCCAAGGGCAGGATTTGGCATTTCTTTTTGTTAAACATCAAGATGTTAAACACCAAGATGTTCCTGTTGGCCATTGCTGCCCAAGTCCCTCTAAATGGCAATACACCTATCTGGTGTATCAGCCTATTATCCCACTATGGTATCTTCTGTAAGCTAGCTGAAGGTGCCTTCTGTCCATTGTCCGTGTCATTAATGAATGTGTTCAACAGCGTTGGACCCAGTTAGACAGTATTTACCCCTGGGACACAACAGGACTAAGTGGCCTGCAGTTGGGCTTTGTGCAGCTGATCTCAGTCCTTCTAGCCTGATAGTTCAACCAGTTTTCAACCTACCTCATTGTCCATTTATCTAATCCACATTTCACCTGTTTGCATATGAGGATGTTAGGGGAGACAGTGATGAAAGATTTGCTAAATTCAATATAAGCAACATTCACTGCTCTCAACTTGCTCACTGTTCCAGTCACCTCATCATAGAAGGCAATGAATTTAGTTAAGCTGAGTACTCCTAAATACCTTCATGTCCCTCATGTTTGGAAATGGTTTTCAGTATGATTTCTTCTATCGCTTTCCCAAGGATCAAGGAAAGGCTGACTAGCATGTAGTTTCCCCAGATCCTCCTCCTTTCCGTTCTTGAACAGGAGTGATCTTTACATTCTTCCAGTTTTCAGAGACCTCCCCCAGTCAACACAGACTCTCAAGATAAATTCAGAGTGGTCTGGCAGTGACATGAACCAACTCCTCAGCACTGGTATACTCAATCTGTCAGGTCCCATGAACCTGAGTATGTCCAGTTTGTTAAATGATCCCTAACCTGGTCCTTCCTACTCCACTGAGTGTAGGTCTTTCATCCTCCAGACTTTCCTGCTGGTCTCAAGTTCCTGAGTCTTACCCGTAGAGATCAAGGCAAAGAAGGCATTGAATGTTTCAGTCTTTTCTGTGTCCTTTGTCATCAGGTCCCTTGTTTTGATCAGCAGTGGGCCTGCATTTTGGTTTTGATGTACACGTAAAAACCATTTTTCCTTTCACATCCCTTACCAGATGCCACTCTAGGTGGGCTTTGGCTTTACTAGCCCTATCCCTGCATGCTTGGACAGTGTCTCTGTGTTATTCCTAGGTCACTAGTCCCTGCTTCCACTATTATGTTGCATTTTCTAGTCTGACTTTTCTTAGGAGCTCCATGTGCATCTATGGAAGATTGTGCCTTCTGTGGAGTGCTGTGTATTTTTAGGAAAGAGGGAAGAAAAGTGCTGGAATATAGAACAGGCCATGCAAAAGATCCTGAGACAAATACAAGAAAGAAAAAAATGTTTAGCCCAGTATCTTCATTTTTTTTTATAAAATTGCAGGCAATTATTTGTACGGTTTGTAATGAGAAATGTTTTGTAACCATAAAAAGAGTCAGAACTGTTAGTACCAGAACAGATAATGAAAGTAATTTCGTATCAGTTGAGGCAGCTGCAGGGAAGGAAACTGTTCTCTGGAAGCATAGGTAGCAAACCCAACTCATGAAGTTCACATGTATCATTTGAATAATCATAAGAATAAATTTTCTAATAAAATTATAGAATCACAGAAAAGTCTAGATTTGAAGAGACATCTGGAGACCATTAGTCAAACCATTAGTCAAACCTCCAGTTGAAATTAGAGCCTTAGATTAGGTTGTTAAGGGCCTTGTCGAGCCACTTTCTGAAAATTTCCGGTGAAGGAAGATTCCACCATTTTTCTGTGCAACATATTCCAATACTTAATTGCTCTCCCAATTAAGATTTCTTTTTTTCTTGTGTCTGTTAATCCTCACCACCATGTATCTATGAGAGGATATTAATTTTCTCCATAACTACCATCTAGGTACTGGATGACTGTAGTCAGATTCCCATCAGGGCCACCACTTCTACCAGCTGAACAAACCCTGTGTCTTCAGATGTCACATTCTGCAGTCTCTGAAGCACCTCATTAGCTGCTGGACTCTCTCAGATATTTCAAAGTCTGTATGAAACTGTAGGACAAAAACTGCACAAAATATTTGACCTGTTCCATTAGAAAGTCACTAAGGGATGGGAGCATCCATCATACAAAGAGAGGCTGGGGCTGTTCAGTCTGGAGAAGAGAAATCTTAGAGGAGATTTTATCCATATGTATAAACACCTGAGTTGGAGTGTGTAAATAAGGTGAAGACAGACTCTTCTCAGATGTGCCCAGTAAAAAGCACAAGAGGCAATGGGAAAAACCTGAAAGATTTGAAATTCCATCTGAACATAAGAAAAATATGTTTTTGCTGTGAAGGTGGTCAAAAACTGGCAGAGGTTGCCTGGTGAGGCTGTGGAGTCTCCATCCTTAAAGATATTAAAACCTGCCTGAAACACACCCTCAGCAACTTGTATTAACTAACCCTGTTCTGAACAGGGAGTTGCACTAGACAGTCTCCAGAGGTGTCAATCAGCTTCGGCCACTCTGCAGTTCTGTGAAATGCTTAATAAATCAGCATTATCACATCCCTTAATATGCTGTCTGTAATCTTGCTGATGTAACCCAGGACACAGTTTCCCACCATGGCTGCAAGGGTGCACCGTGGATTCATGTTCAGCTTACTGTCCACCAGGACACCCAGAATTTGCATAATCAACATATAGTAAAAATCTTTAATGTTACATGTAACATAAATTTTCACATTACTTGCCAAAAGAGCCTTAGTGAATCCAGGATTATACTGGAGATAACATCAATAAAACTGGAAAACACAGTTCCAATGTGTGACTGAGGTACTGTCAATAAGCTTCTTTTGAACCTGAATTTTCCCTAAATACATTTTCTTGTTCTCTCACATGGAAGTTGCTGTTTTACTCTCATCCATTCCACTTCTCTATTTTTCTGGTGCTGAAAGATGTACACAGTAAAAGCATGTTGCCTTGCATCTAGGCATAAGCAGTGTTAGCAACCAAGCAAATAACTGAAGTAGCAAGCAATAACAGTATCAAACCAGACATATTCCTGTCCTGCCCCAGCAATATTAATCTTCTAGAAGTCTAAAGGGCTGTGTACATATAAAACCAATAATCATCTATGTCTTTAGTCAAGTTAAAATCATGGATACCTTTTATTAAAAATTTTGAGGCCCAACTGTGTCTTGCATGATCATGTGCAAACAAGTGTTATTGTAGATGTTTGGCATGCACTGCAAGTTCGGCTATTTGTCTCAGAACTTAACTCTGTTTAAAAGAATGTTCATAACTTAAATAGGTACTAGAATATCATTCTTATTTTATGGACATATATGCAGTATTGTTTGCTACAGGATCCCGAGGCATAATGATTTACAATTTACATTATCACAGACTGAATAAACAACTGAGTAAAATCTGTCACATTATACTGTTGTATTTAATATGAATGCACACCCAACCTTCTCTGCAAGAAATGAATTGTAATTTCATGCTGTAAGATTTCACAATACAGAGAACTGATCATTATACTTTAATTTTTAAAGAAGCAATATAACGAGAATACAATCAAATCTATAGTAATTTATCATTTCATATGTCCTAGACTGTGTCAACAACCTTAAAAAACACATTTCAAAGGGCAGTATAACAGTTCTACAAAGTACTTAGTAGAATTACTCTAAAACAGTGTAACACTGCTAAAGTGATAAGTATATATTCAAACATTCGTACATCACTATACTGTGTTGTTCAAAACTCCATTTTTTGTTCTAAAATTCACTATGCTTCAGAACAAATTGTCCTCAAAATACACTCATTTGACTTTTTAGAAAGGTAGACCTAAAATTCACACTTGATTCTCTTTAATGAACATTTAATGCAGTTAAAGTGGTGCCTTGAACAATCAAATTCCTTGAGCAATACTATTATGCATTGATCATTTTTATATTTAGCAAAATAATTGCCTAGAGGAGTAACTGTAGAGGTTTTCCTTTTGCTGTAAGTTGACAGGGATGTAATATAATATGGGTGTAGGGCAGGCAGTAATTCATTATTCCTTATTTATTTTGATTTCTGCTTTAGTGTGACTGGAATTTTTCTTATTTCCTCCAGTTAATTTACATTAGAAAACATGTATAGCTTTAAATTTCACTTCAAATTTCCCATTAAATTTCCCATATACTTCTACAATGCCCATGTAACAAAAAATTCTATTTTGAGTTAATGGTTAGGACCATTAGGGAAGAAAAACAACTAGTAAGACCCATATTTTTCATTTGGAAACACAATGAAAGATTATCTATGCTTTAGACAGAAACCAGTACTGATTTGTTAAATAGATTACCTAGAAGAAAATGTATTAGAAATTGTAACTAGTACAGCAAACCTGTAACACTCCTTGTGTGTGTAAGCAGCTTTGTTAGAGGATTAAAGCATTCCCATTGTAAAAAAAGTTTGATAATATGGTTAGCATGTTATTAAAAATGAAGCACAACTAAAGAATGATTCAGCGTTAATTTTTTCTTGGTTTTCCTTTTTTTATGCTTTTGTTTTGCAATGTAGATTTCATTAGTAAACAATACTTTGGTCTGTAGAAACATTTTTTTTTTTTAAATGTAAATACTTATTGCTGTACCCCAAGGAGAAAACTCATAAATAGTTAGGGAGTTAATAATTCATTGTAATTACACACGGTGTTCACACTCATTTCAGCAACAGGATGGTGAAAACATGAAGAAAGTAAGGAAGCAATATCTATAGTAAAATTAAAATAATTATTATTTTTTATTAAAAAAAGCAACATAAACCATATTATATGTCTGTTGAGCGCTTAATTGTTCTATGAGCTTTCTAACAAAAACAAAACCAAAGCTATCTTCTTTACCCAAGACCCCAACAAAACTTAAGTTTTGGAAGTCCTCTGGCAGTAAAGACTTCAGAACAGCTAAATGAAATACCAAAATTTATGCAAATATCTCTCTGGTTAATACAGACAGTCTTCACTAACTTAATCTTACCTTGCTGTCAAGTGGTGAACATTTAAGTCTTACCCATTCATGTTTCCTGAATAAAATATTTGTATCATTCCTAATCAGATATTCATTTGTTTAACAATGACATTTTTAAAACTTTTTCAAAATAATTGAGCATGAGGATGCATCCCCTCCTTTCTCTAACAGGAGAAATTGAGAGAGAGATTTATACACACTGCTCCCCACCCAACACAATGTATTGTTTACGTGAAAACTAGTCTGAAGTTTACCAGGTATCCAGGGATCCTGAAGATAAAAATGCCATTGTATAAATCAACAAATTGTCTTAATCATCCTAAAAACCCAAACACTTTCGTGTTGTATTGAGGCTGCCAATTTCAAGATGCTTCAGTGATTTTATAAAAATAAATATATAATATTTGACAGTCAGTGTTGGCCTGGTGGAGAGAGAAACGGATGACTGAAGATTTTTAACTAGTAATGAAGGCTCATTTTCAGTTAGCCTTTTGTTTTGCTCATTATTGGAAGATTGTGAGCTTGACTGCCATTGCCCAGAAACTTAGTAAGCGGTATTTTTACTAGTACTTATACATATTGAACTTGCTTTTTTCTCTTCTTTTTGAGTAAATATTTGGGGTTCAGTCTTTTTTATTATTGCTATTGTTCTACAGTACTGTCTGATTTTCTGGCTTAGTTTTATTTGTTAATTTTATTCCATTCCCGTATCAGACTGTTTGTATTAGTTTTTCTCTTTCAGTGATTTGCGGTTTTTGTTTGTTTGATTGTTTTTAAAGCACTTCCATATTGTTCAGTGCAGCATTTCATGACTTAAGCAAAAGCAGTCACCTTAGAAATGCTCCAGCATCATATCCTTCAACACACATATGTATATTTCAAGGTGTGGGAGTTGGAAATGTTGGATTAAAAAGCAAGTTGTATGTACAGATGTTCTTCAATAACTGTTCTTCAGTAGGTAATGGTTTATTCATTACAATTTGAATTGTGAAGTTACAGCTTGAAGTTACAGTTTGAATTGTCCTACCTTATATAATGAAGAACATAATTTTGTTCTTCTTTAGATATTGAATGCTGAAACCTGGAATCATATTTTTTTTTACTCTCTGACAGAGCCATTTTAAGCATAAAATGTGAGGGTTTAGGAGATTTTACCAAAAAAAGGTTAAGATTTGGTGGGAAGCTCACACTGGCAAGCTCTCCCAATCCTGAGATATGCTGTTTCTTATGGAAGATGTATTGATTAAATCCAGATAATGTGTCCACATTCGTTGAACATATATGTGGTGGAAGGACCCTGGCCACTTGCCAGACCCCCACCCAGCCACTTTCTCACTCCCCTTCCTCAACAGGGCAGGGGCCAAAATTAAAATGGAAGATCTCATGGGTCAGGGCTAGGACAAGGAGGTCACTTACCAATTACCTTCAAGGTCAGCTCAGACTAAATTTGAGGAAAATTAATTTCACTTATAGTCAATTAAAAAAAAAGTGGATCATGAGAAACAAAGATGAAGCTTAAAACATCTTCCTCCTTGCTACCTCCTTCTTCCCAGGCTCAACTTAATTCCTGACTTCTCTACCTACTCCCTCATGAGTGGAACAGGAGGATGGGGACTGGGTGTTGCAATCAGTTCATAACAGTTCCTCTCTGCCACTCCTCTTCGCACTTTTCCCCTGCTCCAGGGTTTGTCCCTCACACCAAAAACTTGCTCCTGTGTGAGCTCCTCTCTGACACCCGCAGGGGAATCTCTGCTTCTCTGCAGTCCCTAGCTGCCAGCACCTGAGAACCCAACACAATATACCAATGTTTTGTGTTTACTGACATATGGGGTGGGAAAATTGATGTAAAAAACTTGATTCCTCAATTATCTGACTTCTCATTATGAGTGAGCATCAGCAGCAGAAGGATATTTACAACACTGCTGCAGTGCCAGAACAGAAGGGCATACATTGTGCACAGCAGCCTGGTAGAGCAGGGTTACACTGACCTACTTGTCTGAAAAGACTCTAATTCTCACGCTAATAATGGCCCATACATATTCTAAGAACTACTATTTAGGCTATGTTCATGGCACAAAATAATACTAGAATGAAGAGATTATGCAGGGTTCCTAAAAAAGAGTTCCCTTGTTAGGCCAGATTTTCCTGCGTGAAGAAAAGGGGTCTAAGTGTAGTACCTCATACTTATCTCATAATTACATATTACCTCACGACAATTTTGAATCCCTATGGTTGCATATTACATATTTGCCTCTCACTCTGCTTCCTTAACGTGGGATCTCTCAATTCCACACAGCAAAATCTTTCTTCTGATGCTGCTGTTAATGTAACATCTCTCTGGAATGTGCTTTGGGACTTCTGGAGAAAAAGTTTCTTTCCTTATACACCATTGGAAATTCTTACTTTATGACTGACTAATTGCAATCCTTTAACAATTTATTTGAAGGAAGATGCTTGACAGTGGTTGGAACCAAAATTCTGGATCAAGTGAGGAAAAGTTGTGTTTTATTATCATTACCCACTCATTGATTGTTAACTAAGGTAAAACAAAACTAAAAGAAAGCTAAAAACCCCCATGAGATTGTTATATATTTGTGCATACTATGTATGTATAATATATGTTTGGTTCATATTATATATGTTTAAGATATCTTTGTGGAATATATTTATGCATATTACCTTGCATGATTATTAAAAAAATTAAAATTGCTAAATCAGGATATTTAAAGCTAACCAGCAAATTCTGAACACAGAAATTGTGGAAAAATTTTATTTTTTGACCCAGAGAAATAGGATTTTACGAGTACATCTCTTGACTTTTTAAGCTCATACAAAATTTCAAGGAAATCACATCTATTTTCATAAGATATACTGAGTAAGAGTCTATATTAATCTCAGATGATGTAATGATGTAAATAATTGTGGCATTCACATTTTGCATTTTGTTTCATTTCTCTGTCTCCCTCTCTCTTCTTATGTTCCTTTTGGTATTGAGGTCACCTGTAGGATTTTTGTATATACATAGTTGTGGTGAGTCAGAACAGATTATAAGCCTTGGAATACACTTGCTCCTCACCAGACTGAGAAAGCCTCTCATTACACTTTGTGGGGTTTTTTTGTTGTTGGTTGGGGAGTGGGGTGCCTTGAGGGGGTTGGTTTCATTTTTGTTTGGTTTTTTAATGAGGAACAGTCTAGTGTGTTTGAGTTTTCCTGTTATGAAATGTTTTAGCTGGCAGAGTCCATCTATAGTTGTTACATCTGTACAATAGATTTTCATTTGTGCACATGCTTAGAGAAGTTATGTGGGTACAATTTATAAATACTTATATTTTATGTTGACAGAAATCAGTGAAGGTATTTACTTCATTCATAAATAAAGAATTTTTTTTACTAATTTACAATACAACACTTTTTCCTGTGAGGAAAAAGAAAAACAAAATATGTTGGTAATTTTTATGCCCATGATGTCATATAGTGAAAATTGTTCATTTGCATCAAGTGATATTTAGGGACCATACCCTCACTATAAGACTGTGGTTATGTATTCAGTCTGCTAAAAATGTTTCCTTCTCTTCATTACCTTGTCTCACATTTCTTGACTCAGTGTCACAGCTTGTCTCTCCTAAATCTGAGATTTGGTGTTCAGGAACTACAAACATATTGCAAACTGCTGGGAGCTTTAAAGTTTTTTAGCAGATGTTATGTTAGTTATGATAGCATATGGGTTGATTCTAGCATACATGCTATAGTTTCTACACTGTTGAACTATGACTGTATATATTTACATTAGCTTAAGCTCTTTATTTGAATATGTGTGCAACTCTTTGCTTATTCAGTCTTGATCCATCAACATCTTTTTCAGACATAATTAGTTTCTCTGCTGTACATACAGTATGTTCCTTAAAATAATCTTCAGTCTCAGTAAACAAAAAAACAGTAGGAAGCAAATTGTATCATAGGATGCTCAGCCATGTTTTCTACTGAAGTCATTAGTGTCCCTGAGCAATAAGTCATCAAGGGAAGAATTTCACCCCAATCGTTCATGTCACAAGTGACTATCTTTTCAAACAGGAATGATTAGAGGAACCTGTCCTGTTTTCTCTTGGAAACAGAGTTCCCTGAGCTGCTTTAAGAATTTAGGGTGCATGAAGAACACACTATTGATGCTTGAGGTAACTTCTGGACAGCAGAACTACTTTGTTGAAATGAAGGTTTACTATTTCCATGGGCCCTATAATTTTGGGAAAGCTACCCTCCTGGAAAAGAGGTGTGTAACGTCATCTTGGTATTGAGATATATACAATTCTGAATATGCCATATACTTAAAATAGCATTCCTGTATTGTTACATAAGGAGAGGAAACTAATGAAACCTGAATTTGTCCTGGGTTGGGGAGGAAATGGAAGGATGTTCACTTTTCCTGTTGTTAATAAAGGATGACTACTGGCAAAGGTTCATTTCCATCATTGCCTTTCCTCTGTTACCCTCAATTGCTATCCTAGTGAAGGATAGGGTAGACAAGGAATTTAAGAAAAGTCATGACTATTAACAAAAACAGTGAATAAAATAACAGCAGTGACAACCTTGAAATCTCTGAGATACAGGAAACAAAAGATACGGATTATAATCCGGCAGAACAGAGAAAAATGAAGGCTATTAGCAGAAGAAACATAGCGTTGTCTAAAGCAGGAAGGAAATAGAAGGTCAAAGAGAGAAGAACATCAGTAGTAAGATCAGAGACCAACAGGAGGAAAAGTAGCAATTGATTTACTCACCAAAGATGAAATCAAGGTAGAGAACAGAAGGAAGACAAGCAAAAACTGGCAATCAATTAGGAATAGTACTGCATTGAAATTTGAGGATCTTTCCCATTTTCCCTTTTTTCACACATGATTTATTTCTGCTACAGAATACCCTTTAAGAATACCACAAACCTGCACTCCGTTACAGAAGTGCAAGAGAAACACCAGAAGAGGAAAGGAAGGAAAAGGTGACTTTGGGGAAGGGTAGGAACATGTATTAACCTTTTCAGCTAGAAGCTAGAAGTGTAAACCTGAGAGGAGTATGGGGAGGAGAGATAGAAAAAGGAGTATCAAAACCTAAAGGGAATTGATACTGGGGACCTTGGGTGGAAAGAAGACAAAATGAAACAAGCAACAGGAATGTTCGTATGGGGTACAGAAAGCTCTTTCAAAAGTAAAAATAGAGCAAAATACTGACTAGGGAAGTCATGTGCAAGAATTTTGAAATTTTGAAAAGTTGCAAGAAAACTGACTCTAGGAGAGAACTACAACTGATGGTATGGTATCATGGAATAAAAAAAGACTTAAGAGTCTTTAGAGTTTGTTTTCTCTTTCAAAGATTATCTGAAGCTGATGGTAAGTTTAGATTTACATTTGTTTCAAGATATAAACAAAGTCAGCAAAGGAAAAAGAATTGTTTCACACTTTAGAAAAGCAGTGTTGAGGAATAAGGAGAGGAAGATGTAGTTTGGCCTCATGTTTTGGAGCTTTTCATATGCTACAGTAAACTTCAGCTGAGCATTTATTTTCTTTAACACTGTTTAAAATCCACTGTAATTTATTTCTACTCAGCATGTTTTCTGATTGCAATTATCTCTTTATTCTTATCTTTCACTACAAATCTTAATGGTGGTTGTGATTAGGAGTCTGTTGCTTATTGATTACTTTGATATGTGCATAGCAAGTTATTTAGGTACTTAATTTAAATTAATTTTATTTGTAGAGTTGAAGCAGACGTTGTGGAGTTATGATTTCCCACTGACTGTTCAATGAAGTGTCACTTACATGAGGCTTTTTCTTTCCAGAAGCTTTCATTTTCTTTGCCTATACATTTCTGATCAGTACTGCATGAGAAATTGACTTTCATAACTAACACAAGTACATATTTTGAGATTTATGGTTCATTGGATATGTACTGTACTGTGTTACTAAGCTCATTGAAAATCTTTCTGGCTCTGTTTGCATGCATACACTTTACATGCATTCAGATACTGACTCTAAGCAGTAAATCACAGTTGCCTTGGGTGCTGCATGTGTGGGTATTTGTGCACACACAAAAATAGAGTGTATCAGCTAATAATGTACAGGACTGAGTTATGAGCATTCCTAAAATCATGCTACAAGGCAACACTGAAGACAAGCATTCTCCATGTAGACCTCTAAGAGTCATCTATACAAAGTTTTTCCTTTCTTACTCTCTAGTCAACACTTTGTTTTCTGTCCTGCTCTCTAAAGGAGAGTGAAATGATTCTGTAACTGTGAATGAAAACAACTCAAGGTGATCCATGGTTAAAGGGCTTGTGAAGACTATAGACTTCTGCAGACCTTTGTGTCTGTATTGCTAGTACTCTTTTGACCTGCCTCATATACCAAGTGTCTTTTTATTGCCTAGGTGAAGAATAGAGATTTAAATAACACAATGGACATAGTCTATGGGAAAGCCATAATTAACTCTGCATACCCTGTTTTTATCAAGAATCTTGGCACTGTGACACTGTTAAGGTCCTTACATTCGCCCTTTGCTCTTTGGTCTTCTTGGTTAAAAATGACGAATCTGGTAAAGGTGCTAACTGTACTGTTAAATTAAAATTGCCTGGAAAGGGCGCAATGGCTAGATTATTCCCCCCCCCCTCAGATTTACTGCTCTGTATTTTGCAATGAGGGTTCTAGAGAATAGTTCTCTTTTCTATGGTCTAACTCATGGATGGACCTTGGTTGGTTTTTTTTGTTTTAGTATGTTTGTGTGGTGTCTGCAGTATATTCTGTAATAACAATATGTTTTAGGAGACGGTTCCCTTAGTCTTACACAGAGAGGTGGAAGAACAAATGTTGGATCACATATATTGAATTTACTGTACTAAGACAGACCCTGACACTTATATTTTTTTACCAGTAGATGTCATATACTTTGGTTTACAGCAGTTTTAGTTCCTTGCTGAATTTTATATTTCACTGTATATCTTGAAAAGCTTTTAGCAATTCTTTGTATTGCTGTGTAATGGGAGATAAATCAGGGACTGAGTATCTTGTTGGTTTAGATTATGATAATCAGTCTCCTGTATAGGAAATACGTGATCACTAATTTGAGGTCATAATGAGTCTTGTAGGCAACTCAATTTCTATCAGTAAAGAGAGGTGCTACTGGTGCTATTATTTCAAGTTCAGAGAAGTTCTTTTTATTGGTTTTTTAAAATAAATTCTCTCATTTTTAAAATTAGAAAGTGGAAATTAAATACTGTAGACCTCTTAAAGGGACTGATATTAATACGTAGTCTTGAAAGTTATGTTTAGAATTCTTACCAGCATCACATTTGCTTGAAATTTGGAAAGTTTGATTTGTCACACATAGATTGAACTCACACATGGTTTGATGTAAAAAAAATAAATAAATTGAGAAACATTAAAATAAGCCTACTTTATGAAATATGTAAGTGGAACATGAGCTCCTTGGCATAGGAAAAACAGGCTTTCCTTTTTTTTTTTTTTTTTTTT
>JAKFQP010000061.1:1999489-2060631 GCA_023375905.1 Nycticorax nycticorax | reverse complement strand
GGAATCCTTTCACTGCCAGCCTAAAAAGACTAGGTAATTAGCTGAATCTGACAATATTTGTTTAAAGTTAGCTTGTTACTTGCTGTACTTTGCAAATGTTTTTCAGGACATGAAGATGAAAATACTGAGTGCTCGGCTGCTTTTATACCTATGTTTACACTGTCAGAAAACTTACATACTAGTTCTAAAAGAATATTCTGTTTGTATATGTGTTTGTGTATTCAAAGACTAATTGTGCAGACTTTTTTTTTCTTACGTTGCAGGTTCTGTTGGTCTGCAAGTAAGCGGGGGATTACAAGGTATTTTTTTGCTATGACAATTGCATTGATTACAAATGTTAAATGAACCTCCATTCCTTTGGGGGCCTCTTGGTGGGAGGTGAATGGGAATTTTATTATCTTGTTGCAGTGTAACATTCCAGATTTTGGAAAAAACATATGGTCCTAATAGGCTTGATTATGACAGGTCATATTCATTTTTTTAGGCTAATCTGCACAAATGGAAAATTACTAGCATTTAAAATGAATCTCATTCTTGGTAGTCTGTGATTTAACCTTATTCATCCTGGCCGTTCTTCCAGGGAACACAAAAAGTTCCAAATATAAGGAGAGGGGAACATGTGCCTCTGGGGATTTTGGTCACCCATCGTAAACTACACTGGACTGGTAGGTCCTGAAAAAGATGAAATGTTGGAGTTGAGAAAGGGAAGGTAATCAGGGTTTTGTAATTTTTTAAAAATATAATAGAAAGATAGCAACCCTCTAGCTTTGAATTTCACTAGCTGGATCTCTTCAAGTAAGGAAGAGGAAAATTTTTGTGTGTGTATTGTGTCATATCTCTTTACCTCTGTCCATGCCTCAAAGATGTTGGCAAATACAAATAACTTCAGTCAGCCACAAAGTGTGCAACTATTGTGTTGGGAATTAAAAAAGGAGTCTGAAAGCTGATCTTTTGCTACTTACATAACGGAATCTTGGAGAGTGTCTTAAAAGGCTTAGACAAAGCTGTGCATAGCAATGGTACTTATCTTTGTGCTGCCAGAGGATTCTTAGTTGATATGTTGCCATGTTCCCATTTATTCTAATACTGTAATTACTGTAGAATTTGGATCAACTGTAGTAATTATATGTGTGCAAAGCATGCTTCAACAGTTTCGACAATGAGATTCACTACAGAGGGTCTACCCTTCATAGCTGCCAGAAACTATACCATTCTACTGAACTTCTAATACCAGTATCACTAGAATTACCTTGCTAAAATGGATAAATAGCTTTCTGAAAGCACTGAATATGAAGGAAAAAGGCAGACTTTCTCAATGTTAATGTAATACCTATTTTAAATGGATATCACAATATGCTTTTAAATTTTTATAACAATATATTTAATTTTAAATTTTAGTGTTCTGCATTTGCCCAGCAGGGTGATTTCATGGCAAAGTGGAAAAGTTTTGAACTTGAAAAGTGAGTTGTTGACAGGCTGATTTGTTTCAAGCAATATTTTCCCATTGATTTCCAGCCAACAGCTATGCAAATAGAAACTTTGAAATATTTGAATATTTGAAATAGAAATATTGAAAGAACTAGCACAACAATTGTTTTAACATACAGTGCCTCCTATATATTTATTGCTGCAGTACAACTTCTGTTTTGTATGAATCAGTTTTCATTGAAGTTTATTAAAAATCAGTGATGATTATTTGGATCTACTGTTTGCAAACTATAATTCATCATCACCTTATCTTTTATTTATGAGGCAATGTCAAAAGAAAGAAGCAAATTATGCATTGTTTTTGGTTGGAAGATCTCTGCACTCTACAGCATATTAACTTTGCCGTGAAGTGGCAGTGTTCAATGTTCTGCTCTGACTACCACGTACTTCCAATCTGCCTTCATCTCACACCAGAGGAGAAAGTACACTCTTCAGCAGTGTCTCACACTCTGGCAACTGTGATTTTAAAAACAGTTTTAGAAAAACCCTGACCCGTTAAAGTCAATGGGACATTTGCCATTTACTTCAGCGTAGCCAAGATTTTATCCCTTCTGTTTGCTGTGTTGTTACTTTGGTTGACACCTGTGCTATGCAAATAGGAAGCAGAAGAGAATAGATTCCTTCTGTTCATCCTTCTCTCATGGGAAATAATTTTCAGCACATCAAAAATATTTGAATATTGTGAAATGGGACTGTTTAAATCCTGCTACTACCATTTTTATAACTGTCATCTTAAAGTAAAATATTTTAAGAAAGGAAAAATTTCACTACCGTGTCATTGCTGATGTCATTACATCTGTTACTGAGGAATAGTTGTAACTACTAGGAAAGCTGGTCATTTTCCTTCTGGATTTCTTAAATTACTACAATGACAATTACATTTAATTATCAGATTCATACTATGCTAGTATGGAGATTACATACATTTACAACACAAAGCAGTTGCAAAACAAATGAAACAAAACAATAAATGGAATGATGGAAAGCAGAGGTGAGCACATATATTATTAATAATATGTCAAAGCACTTTTTACCAACAGAAGCTATATTTTACTCCAGTTGTTAGTGGCTCCAGTGTGACATTACTAAATTAGATGGCATTATGTTTATTACCGCATAATAGAATACTCGTTATTTTATTCTAATTGTCACTCACATAGAAGACCTCCATTTCATATTAGAAATTCATTGGAGGTTTCTCAGAGCTCTTTTGCAATTTTCCTTGTAACTCACATGCTAAAACAGTATTATAAAGCCATCAGTAAATTAGAGTATGACAGTATCTCGTAAAACTTAAATGCATTTCCCTGTGTTAAGTCAGGTTCTTAACCTCTAAAGATATGCAACAAGGCAAGATCTGCTGAAGGGAATATAATTTTGATCATGCTTTCTGTGTACTCATTTAACGAAGAATTAGTAGTTAATATAGACTGGATAAGGTTGGATAAATTCCCTAAATTAGTCCCTTCCCTTCTTTCCACTTCTGTCTTATAAAATTGTTTTAAAACAATTTCTTTCCATTCTTAGTAAAAAAAAAAAAAATCATATTAATGCAAAAAACATTTCCTACATGAATATTACAATATCATTATTAATGATAATATTAGTGCTTATGTGGTCCTGATTAAGTTAGTTGTGAAGGTCAAAAATTTTACGTAGGAAATATACCTTAAAAGGAAAAATTTAACACTATATGAGGTCTGAATTTTACTATATGTTATGGTGGAATAGCTTGTTTGATAGATCTTATCAGTAAACTAAAAAAAATTTGTATTTTAACTTTGCCCAAAGTATTTGTTTTCAAAAACTCCATAGGTATCTTAATGGTAGCAGGAATTTTGAAAAAAAAAATAATAAAATCAAATGTCAACACTATAACACTTTTTCACAGTACTTGTGCTTTGTAGAACTCCTCATTCTAGGACTTAAGTATACAGGGTGAAGAAGGGAAATGTAAAGTTTCTGATTAAAAGCATTACGCATACACATGTATCATTCATTATCTAAATAGTATGTGAAACTGAATATGCACTGCTTTTGCAGTTCCAATATTTTTTGCTTGTGTTCTCACAGTATAGTATTTTTTTATTTTTTTACAGTATTGTGTATACTTCTTCCTGATTCATGCATTCTTGGCTCCAGCTAGACCTCAGGCAGTGCAGTGTTGATAGAGCTAAACTGGGGCATGCAATACAACAGATTCAGTTAAGTTTTTCTGAAATTTAAAGCACAAAGAGTCTGGGAGCCACAAAGAATTTTGAGTTAGGACTGTCCTGGTTTTCAGTTTAGTGATATGTTCCTAAATGATCTGAGCTTTTTGATCCTATATCTTTCATGGTCCTTCTGAATCCTGTCCTGCCTCTTTTCCATCTCATCTTCACCCAGAAGGTACAGTTTCTGTGGAAGAATACTGTCAAAACTTTTGCCTACATTGGTTACATCAGCCACACTTTGCATAAAACACGAATGCCACGGAGTATCATGGAGAGGTTGAGCGACCTCTAGTTTACTAAATAAATAGACTTTCTGGAGTTGTGCCCTGACAGTAGAGAGAGTGGCTTACAAGTCAGCAGGCATCGTAAGCAACCTTAGGTTGTATTTGTAATGTCATAAGAGCACCGTGCTTGTCATATGAAATTATTAGTGACAGTTGATGAGAAACCTGAAGTAGTGAAATGATTAAAAGCACACCTGTGATCATATTATCAATAAAAATTAAAATGACCTGTCTCAACTGAATTTCTCTGCTGTCATGTACTGTACAACATTTCCATGGTAATGAAGCTTTGATGCCACTTATGCTAGCTTCAGATAATGTATTCTCTTCAGGTGTATGGTTTTTATCATCATCCATTTTACTGTATGAACGCTGACGTTTTAGGTGATTGCAGATGTGTCATAATCCTTGGTTTCTGCAAATAGTCTCTCCCTTCCGTCTCTTGCTGCACAGGTATTTATAGCTCTGTCACAAAGCCATTGATTGAATGTTGTAGGTGTCAGTATAATCAAAGTTTCCTTGAAAATACTTAGTAGATTAATTGATATAGGAAAGGGATAATATGAAAGCTTTATCTAATATAAGACATTGATTCCTAAACCTCAATTCTATGTAACTAATATATTTTTAATGTAATTTAAATGTTGTTTCTCAGAATGTCTTTTCAGAAGTTAGCATGAAGATTGAATATTTAAAATATCTAATACTTTATGATACATACTTTATTTTTTAAAAGATGTTGATAAAACTATACTTCTCTTTAGTTTATTCAGAGCTTTCTTCTCTACTATTCAGTCTTTAAACCAGTTAAAATTGTCACCTTGTTTGATGCCGAAAAGATAAAAAAAGAAAAAAACCCTTCATACATGCAAACACGTCTTGTGGTACAACTGAACATGATATATTTAATGGGGTTCTTATATAATAGATCCACATTTCTTTGAGGAGAGTCTCTGTAGCTCTGTTATAAGGTTTGGGAAAGAGAGTCAAATTCACATATGTCAGTGTGAATTTTAACAGTTCAATTCTCAGCATTGTGCCTGTCTGTTCAACTTGAAATCCAAGACTAGCTGCTGCCTGTTTTTCATTTTTTATTTGTCCATATTTTAATATGTTTGATTCAAAGATTATTTCCTATTTCCAGCCCTTCTATGGTTTTTTTATCACTGCTTAATAAACAAAGGCTAAAATATTTTTATGCCTATTGAAATCTCTTTCATAATTGTCCCCTAACCTAGCAAAACAATTAAGTGTATTCAATGCTTCAGGTATGTGAGTAGTCTCCTTGACCTTAATATCACCTAAACAACAGTGCTTGGTACATTTACTTTCTGGTAAAATGCTTTGGTGAATTGCTTTCTGAACACACATTTGCTTACTGTTTCACTTAATCTAGGCTGTAATTTGGCTTGGCTTCATATGATGGAGAAGATCAAATAGAAATCATATAATGTTATTTTTTAAATATCAGAACCTTTCAAAATATATGGTTTAATTGTTCTGGTTTCTTGTCTTAGTTCAGTTTTGAATAGTAAAAATGCACTTTTTAGCTTATAGACAAATCACTGTTGAGAAAGTATCCATCTGCTTTAACAACTAAAAGGCATTGTTTAAAAAAAAAAAACTTTGCTCTTCTTTCTTCCACTAATTTCATTGTATTTGAGGTTCTTCTGCTAATTTCATAGTAATTGAGGTCATCCAACAAGTATGAATACCTGATGTTCCTTTGCCTGTTTGTTCTAAACTTGCTGATGAGTATACAAAGAGATGGTATTTCCATTTGCATTATTTCAATGGTAAGATTTAGTACTTCCTCATAGTTTATACTTGAAGTTTATGAATATAACATGCTTTGAGACATCAGCTTGGCCACCTGACTGATTTAACATCAACAAACCGGGTAATATCCATGTCTCTAAATTATTTCCTCTTGGTTGACTGGATGAAGGGCTTGGCTCGTAGACTTTTTGTCAAAATTTCTCTGAAAAACAAAATAAATTCTGTAGGCAACTTGCCTAAAAATATACTCTTATAAAAGAATGTAGCAGAAATAATTTCTTAAGTGTAGGTCTTATCATGGATCCTTACAACTGAAATCATTAATTATTATACAGTACTGTAAGAAAAGGGATGCATTCATAAAAACTGTCTGAGCAAGCTGGCAGTTTTGATTTTGTAGTACATTACATGTACTAATTAATTAAGGACTAACATGTAATATAAGTCCTTACAGTAGCAGTGAATTAGATTCGGTGACCTGAGGGATCTCTTACAGTTTTGTGGTTTACTATTGTGGTATCAGGTATTAATGGTATTATGGTATTAGTGTAGCCTTGTTGTCCTTAACTTTGCATAGAACATTAACTCACTGTGTGACATACTAATATTAGAGAAACTAACCCTTCTCTTGGAAGAGTTTCTTTGATATTTCACATTAAGTACAAATAAACAAAAATGGATTTTTTTTTCACAGGCCTGGTTTTGACCTTCCACAATCAACCTTTTCACTTTGTTCAGTTAGTAAATGGGGTAATTAAGTTGCTTGCATAAATACTTAAGTCAGCAGGTTATGCTTTCAATGTTTTTTACATGAATAATATAATATAAATAAAAGGGTCTTCCAGGAAGGTACTCCATACACTAAAAGTTATGCTGCTTCTCTGAATCTTTCTGGAAATGACTCATTCTTGACCCATGTCAATGATTCTCAGATTATGTCTACATTTCTTGACTATTCTTACTTCATCCTTCTTTCCTTCTCCTGTGCACTTGTCCTAGGCCCCAAAAAGTTATCAGTTTGCCTGTGTACCTATTACAACAGTGAATATTCAACAAGCTTTTCCTTCTGGGAGGTGCTGCTTCGCCTCTCATCTCTTTTCAATTTAATGATGTGGGGTGTCTCCTTGCTGTTCAGGTCTTCTCTCTCATGCATCTCTTCCCTGAATCTTGAGCGATCATTTCTCTGCTCATCATTTCCACCTCTGATGTTTTATTTCCTGCTTTGCCTTCCATTACAGAAGCCCTTTCCCATCTCTTCCAGGACATACATTCTTTCATTTTGGGAGTATATACAACATCTGCTTTATGATAAGCTGTTTTGACTTTTTCTCTAATGCTTTTTACCATTCTGCCTCATCTCCTAAAAATCATGAGATGACAGCTTAACATTGTTTCTTATGCCTTTCTTTCTAATCTATTTCTGAGTTCCTAATAAATTAAACATGTTCTTTTGTTGTTCACAGTGCAAAATCCCGACACTTGTCTTAGCTGTTTCTTCTCTTCCATACTAAAGAGTGCTCCCTGCATCCTTTCACTGTCTTGCCTCCAAACCCTTATGATTAACCTAAACCAAGAAATTTACACTAGTCTTCTCCTGCGTTGCCACACACAGATCCCTCTGAGGGTCTTGTCCTCTACTGAATGATATTTAAAAAGTTATCAAATTACAGTCCCATGGCTCAGCCTAACAGTTTAAAAAGTATTAAGTGCATTTTTGGTTTTGCATTATCAGGTGTTGTACACAAATTTTCTGCTGTCTCCACCATGTTAACCACCTTTCCTTGCACTTATTGTGCCCTTCCAATTAATGACAGCAATAAGACAAATCACAACCCTGTTTCTTTAGAAGAAACTTCTTACTTCTTTGGAGCATTGTAGCTATAGAATTCTTGTTCTTTTCTGCACCACTGATGTTCCGTACTAAGCAGCTGATCTCTTTTATGGGTCACAGGTTTCAGGACCTGAATTTTAGCGGTTCGGCTCATACTTAGGGCTCATTTATGACACTAGATTAAGTATAACAATGTCCCTTAATATTTTCCTAGGTTACATAGGCCCAAGTTACAAATAACAACCATAGTATATATATTATGAATAATGGGGCAGACCTGTGGATAATTCAGTAAAGGAAATAGCAAATTTTCTCTTGAAGAAGAGAAAATGTTTAACAAGTGCATTTCCTATTCTCATTTGCTGTTCTGCTCACCATTGTTGCTGCAACAATGTTCTTGAAATTGAATTTGCTGTCTGTGATATTAAATGTTCCTGTCCAGTAGCTGTGAGATATATCTAGCAGCAGGTGGAAATGAATCAAAAGCAAAACTGTGAAGTGTCACACTACAGGGAGTGTCTACTTTAGTTTTGTCTTAAATAGTCAGGGAAATACAAAAAAAAAGTTTAACTGTAGAAATCCCTTGCCTGCATCTAGTCTTAGTAGTGGAAGAATGATTCCCTGCTTCATTAAATGTCTCAAAAAGTTAGTTGTGGTTGATAATATAATACTAATAATACTGTGCTCATTTGCTTCAATCCACAGCAATGTATGCATTTTAATTTCTTAAGATTCACTCAAACAAGCAGTAAATAACTTGTAATCACTAATCTGTATATTCAGAAAACTTCATGGTTTAAGTATGTCCTTTGGTCACTGGATGACGTATCATATAGCAAGTTTATTTTATTGAATTTCCTATGATGGAAAGCTGTAGCATTATACATTATTTTTTATATTGAAGACACAAACCTGATATAATAGATTAACATTATCACTAATTAAGCAACATTTAAACACTGTATTTCTGTTTTAGAAAGTTAGCACACGTTCACTCCGCACTCAAACTCAGTAAGAATGTTCACGCATAGAAAAAGAAGTTTGTTTGCTTTACTGTTTTTCTTCTAAGAACTTTCTTTTAAGAACTGATCCAAATGAGAGCCTTTTCAAAAAAATGTTATGTTTTTATGGCCTGCCATTTGTATCAGGTTTTAACATCACTAGTCAGTGCAATTGTTCAGTCATTTCATGTGATACAGAATGTATTTTCTAACTACATATTTAGCGTTTTCTAGTGGGAAATATGGCTAGAAAGACTTGAACGACTTTATTTACCGTTAATATAACATACAGTTTTATTTTCTAATTCATGATAACTAATTGTGAATATCCATTGACTGTATAGGCTATGAAATCACTTCTGACAGGAACATTGTCATCTACATATAAACAAATGAATCACAGTATACATACCTGTATGATATATCTCTTTCTTAAAACATGCAACAATATAGTCACAAAAGATGCTATAAAAGAAATGGGTGGAAACTTGATGAACTGAGTAACAGATAGGATTAAATAAAGCATTGTTACAAACACATTTTCATTAGATTAAAGCAGGTTTTTACAAATGTTAAATATATAGTTATATGTAACTACATTTTTTAAAAATGGAAATTTCAATACTTATTTATTGATGTCTAAATACACCATTTTATTATACCTGAAATATATTAAAGTTATATAGGAAAATTACAAAGTAAGCGTACTTTTAACACTAAGCAGAAAGTTCAATATATCTTCTAAAATGTTCATCTCTGCTACGTAAATGTCAAAATTTTTCCACCTTGAAGCAATTATATTCCTTGACTTTTTTCTTTAATCTGAGCATAATGTTTCCCACAGTGCAGCCATAGTGGTATAAAATTAAATAAATGTTATTGGACTTAAAATGTAAAATTTGCTACTGTAGTTTTCTTCAGGATGAAATTTCATCATCACCACAGTGAGGATGTCTACTTTGCAACTTGAATTTCAGGTTTAAAATACAAGAAAATATAGCCTGGCTGTCCTGTTCAAAATCAGTGCATAAATTACCATTTTTAAGTTTAGACTTTAGGATATTTTTTTCTTTTGTTGAATAAATTTTTGCTTCAAATTACCAATATTATTGTGAGAGAGTTCACTGTGTTAACAGAATTGTTTACTCTGATCCCATATTAATTTCTTCTGTATTTGCAAAATAGGACTAATAAAAAAAAAAAAGATGTTTTATGTCTAAACATTAAAGTTCATTTAACATACATGTGAGCAATTGTGACATCTATACTGTGAGTTCCTCCCGTGCCTCTTGATTTTGTTCTGTGGATATGCATTTCATCCTGCTGGGTATTCTTTTTGTTTTGTTAGAAAACCCAGGCACATGCTCAGGGAAGCCATGGTGTCTTCTAGAAGATGACCTGATCTGGACACCTAAAGAGTCAGAATTTCAAGAGTATGCACTGCTCCACCAGGAGCAGGACAAGGCTTAGGTGTCCTATGACCCCAAATGCCTAACTTTCAACGGAGACAATGACACCATGTCTTTTCTGTTAAAATAGGTTAAAGGAAAGAAAATAGTCTGACATTTTCATCTGCTTCTTTTTGTTATATGTTAATTGTTGATCAGGTTGTAGGAACTGCCTACCACAGAAATTGCTTGTGATTTTTTATAATATATTTTTACTGGAAATTATGGAATTATGCCAGCAAGTACTATTTCTGCATTTCAAACTGGCCACGCTTCCTTTGATGCAGCCCAGGATATGAATGGCTTCCTGGGCTGCAAATGTACTTGTTGGCTCCTGTTCAATTTTTTGTCCACCATTATCCCCAGGTCCATCTCTGCAGGGCTGTTCTCATTACATTCACCCCCAGACTGCATTGATATTGAGGATTGCCCCAACTTAAGTGCAGGACCTTGTACTTGGTCTTGTTGAACTTCATGGGGTTCACATGGGCCCACTCTTCAAGCCTGTCAAGGTCCCTCTGGATGACAGCCCTTCCCTCTAGTGAATCAACTGCATGTTGCGGATGGAGTGAGAGAGAGAGGCAAAAATATAGTTTATTGATATAAAACAGTGAGTTAACAAAGTTCAATGGTAAAAACAGTGGTTTATAAGATTCAATGGCAAGGTACACTTGGTTATTTATGGCATAGAGGACAGGGTCAGACAAAACCATCAGGGAGACCCTCCCATTGAGTCACAAGGTTCAGAAAAGATCCCGTTGTTTTCTAAACTCCTTCCTCAAAGAGCAGTCTAGGTGCAGCTGGATCCAATCCTAGTCCCAGACTTGGTCAATGGTTTATGTTTAAAGGATTATATATCCACAGTCAATCCTGTATATCACTTAGCTAAGATTTCAAAATTTAGCATGCTATTAGCTGCTTACCGAGAATCTATTGTGGTAAGGAATCTCAGCCTTGAGGAGTAACTTTGAGAGGCATTCCTACTCAAGGGGAGATCCTGGCATGCAGCCCACTGCTGTGCAGGAGAGCTCAAAGAGCTCTTGGGCTGCTCACTATGGGGGTAAAATGAGTGGCTCATAGTTTTATTGGCATGCTGACCGTAGATTTTTGTTTCTTCACTGCTTAGGTGGATGCATTGCACAATAGCCCTTGGCTACTGTATTGTTTTCTGTCTTTCCTGAATCCACTTTGAGCCGGATGCATTCATCACGATGAGACAACCCATTCAGTGAAAAAAATTTTCCTAATGTCCAATCTAAACCTGCCCTGCCACAACTTGAGGTAATTTCCTCTTGTCCTATCACCCCAAACTGAACACAGTATTCAAGATGCAGCCTCACCAGTATGGAGTACAGGGGCATGATCACCTCCCTACTGCTGCTGGTCACACTATTCCTGATGCAAGCCAGGATGCTAGTGGTGTTCTTGGCCACCTGGGTATGCTGCTGGCTCATATTCAGCTGGCTGTCAACCAACACCCCCAGGTCCTTTTCTGCCAGGCACCTTTCCAGCCACTCTTTCCCAAGCCTGTAACGTTGCATGGGGTTGTTGTGACCCAAGTGCAGGACTTGGCACTTGGCCTTCAACCTCACACAGTTGACCTCAGCCCATCTATCCAGCCTGTCCAGGTCCCTCTGCAGGGCCCTCCTCCCCTTGAGCAGATCGACACTCCCACCCAGTTTGGTGTCTTCTGCAAGCTTACTGATGGTGCACTCGATCCCCTCATCCAGATCATTGATAAAGATACTAAACGGAACTGGCCCAAAAACTCAGCCCTGGGCAACATCACTTGTGACCGGCTACCAGCTCCATTCACGACAACTCTCTGGGCTTGGCCATCTAGCCAGTTTTTTACCCAGCGAAGAGTACACCCGTCCTGGCCATGAGCCATCAGCTTCTCCAGGACAATGCTGTAGGAAACTGTCAAAGTGTTTGCTGAAGTCCAGGCAGACATCATCCACAGCCTTTCCCTCATCCACCAAGTGGGTCACCTGGTCATGGAAGTAATGTGTAAACATAACTTCCAGGAGCACCAGTTCTATGATCTCACCAGGCATCAAGGTGGAGCTGACTGGTCGGTAGTACCCACAGTCCTCCTTTCCACCGTTTTTAAAAATAGGTGTTATGTTTCCCTTTTTCCAGTCACTGGGGACTTTGCCTGACTGCCACAACTTTTCAAACATGATGGAGCTTAGCAACTTTGTCTCCTAGTTCCCTCAGGACCCTGGGATGCATCGCATTGGGTCCTGTGGCTTTATGTATGTTCAGCTCTGTGCAGTTGGTCCATTCTTTTACGTAGAGAGCAATGCCTCTGCCCTTCCTTCCTTCCATTGCAATGCTCCAGTCGTTTGATTTATCCCACCACATTTCAGTGATAGCAATTAGATCATAGGTTTCCAGGTGAACATAAGGTTCCTCCTGCTTGTTACTTATGCTGCATGCATTGGTATAGAGGCACTTCAGTTGGGCTATTGACTTTTTAGAGAAACAAACCATAATTCCCTTGAAGCATTTCACAGGTGTTTGCCTGTTGGTTCCCAATACATCAGCAGGAATTTAGAAAGTTGAAAACCTATTTGTAAATTATATCAAAATATGCTTTTGCAGTTTATTAATGTGCATATATTTAATTTCTGGAAAGTGTTTGTCATTATTTTATTTATGTTGAAATGCATCACAGAAAAAAAAAAAGTGTTAAATATATTCCCCTGATATATTTCAACATACCAGGTTTTCTGCCACATTTTTATAGAATGTAGATGGTATCAATTTTTTATCATATTATGTCATATATAAGAAACTTGACAAATCAGACAGACTTCTTATATTAGAGAACTTAGACTTGCTTAACTGTAAAGAAATGTTCTCTAAGCTTCTGTCCTTGAGCTTTTGAACATAAGGTGATTCACAGGACACTTTTTTTTTTTAATCAGATTTTTTGCAGGTATTCTTGTCTCTTAGTGTCCTAACTTTGCAGCTTCTCTCCTACCTCTCTTGTGTCTCCTTCTTTTAATTGGCATATGTACCTTTATGTCTATAAAATGTATGCACCAAATGTGTTACAGAAAAAAATTCTGTAGGCATATATATAGTTTTTCAGCAGTAATGATTTTATTAAAATAAAATGGAGTAGGACAATGATATATAGGATATGGAAGACAAAACATAAACTTTAAAGCATTGGAAGACAGGGTACGCTGAAGAAGCAAAATTATGGATTTAAGTTTATTCTGCAACCTGTAAAAGGCACACCCATTGAAGATGCAGTGTGACTGCATGTACGATCCTACTCTTTGTTTTTTCCCCTATCTCTTTTTCTGTGTATTGATATACTCATAATGCACAAATTAGGTGTGTCACTTAAATCAGGCAAAAATAAAAATAAAAAAAATTATTTCTTAGAAATAAAAAAAAATCTCATTACTTCTTTTTCTTTTTTGTCTTACACTAGGAAATGCTTGTTTAGACAACTAAAAAATATTTTATCTTGGGAATATCTAAGGTTTTTTAAATACCTAGCAAATTAATAAAAGTATTATGAAGTTTCAAAGGTACCAACATAGCAATCATGTATTCATCAATGTTATTCAGCAAATTAAATACACACATTGACGCAAATTTGTGAATGTCCATTAGCCAGTGAAAAGACATGACACCTTATCAAATCTGTTCAACTCCTATACAAGGTATTTCTTTAATCTATTGCATACAAAAATCATATATAGTTTTAAAATAAAATTTAAAACTATAAAGCAAATTTCTTTTTTTGCCTTAGTTACCAGGGAATCTTACCTTCCTGAAAAATTCAGGGGTGGAACTTCTATTGCCAACTTTAGCAAAGAGTAGACTATTGTGGATAGAATTATACAGGAATTTGAGTGCAACATAAGAGCTTCAATGACGATTTAAAATAGTTATATATTAATTTAAAAGTATAAATTTTATTATTTTACAGACACAGTATGATCTAAGAGCTTTGCAGTGACTTTAGAGGAGGAAAGTTTGATTTCTGTATTTTCTAGAGCAAAACAAAAGCATCTGTACCTATTACCATATGGGGTTGAGTCTTGACCTTAACTGAGGGTAAATGTGGACAAAATTACTCCTGTGTTGGAAGAAGAGGAAGTGGGTTTTTATCACCAGATTGAATTTAAACATGTAACAGCTGTCTAAAACTTCTGAAAGTGTTTGAGGGTTAGAAAGCCTTGAGAGGAAAAACATTTCTGATTAAAAGGAAAAGAAACATGGGCACAGATGTTTTCTCCCAGATTTAGATATGTTTAATACATTTTAAAATGTATTACTTGTATCATTCATGTAAAATCAAGCCCCAAAACTTGAAAAAAGTCAGTTAAGGTTTCCTGTAAAATCCAAATTCGGCATTGGTACAGCATGTGCATATGCATCTGTCCTGAATGACACTCAGTTACATACTCGTGTCTTTTAATCACACTTTACACACAAAGGGTGTCACTGATTACGTGTTCGTTATCTTCTGGCTGATAATGCCAGACACATACAGTATAATTTGCAGAAATGTCAGCCATCTCACCTACAACTGTGGTTAGTGAGAGCTCTGCTCAGAGCCTAGACAGAGCTATAGTGCTCCAATTATGATGAAAAATAAATCCCTGGGCATCAAAAATCAATCACAAAAAATGACCTGATACTTTATAATTTTTGTCTGTAATCTTTCTACCTCAGTTTCCCTTGAGTAAAGTGACGTTAATATTGCCTCATCTAATTTGATTATTCTGAATATCTACTAATTAATATTAGTAAAGATCTAAGATGTTATGACAAAAACACCACAGACATTTCCATAGTATCATTAATAATTCTGCTTTCAGACCAAAATTTGAATAATTATCACTAATGAAACCCAGTGAATAATATGGGAAAATACTGAATATTAACTTTCTTAAGCTCAACTGATAACAGTTGGAAATAAACAGAAAACCTTTAAAGCATGCAAGCTCTTTTCATGCCTGATATGCTTTTAGAAAAATAAACAAGCTTCTGAATATCTGGTAAAAATTTATTTCTTTATCTTTTCTCCAATTATATAGTTAGGTTAAGAAAGGATACTCTCTCTCACACAAAGCTTACTTTGAAGTAAAAACATACTGGCAACGTTAAATTTGACTTCCTGACTTTGCAGCTGTCTTGTTTTATGTAGTGTATTTCTACATGCAACATTTGCATTAAATGTTTATAGAAAGACAGCAGCGTGTTATATATGTCCACCTCTACTGACATTCATCAATGACCTGGACGAGGGGACAGTGTACCCTTAGCAAGTTCGCTGATGACACAAAACTGGGAGGAGTGGCTGACACGCCGGAAGGCTGTGCTGCCATTCAGCGGGACCTGGACAGGCTGGAGAGTTGGGCAGAGAGGAACATGATGAAGTTCAACAAGGGCAAGTGTCGAGTGCTGCACCTGGGGAGGTTGAACCCCATGCACCAGTACAGGCTGGGGGATGACCTGCTGGGAAGCAGCTCTGCTGAGAGGGACCTGGGAATCCTGGTGGATGACAAGCTCACCATGAGCCAGCAGTGTGCCCTTGTTGCCAAGAAGGCCAATGGTATCCTGGGGTGCATTAAGAGGAATGTGGCCAGCAGGTCGACGGAGGTTCTCCTCCCCCTCTACTCTGCCCTGGTGAGACCCCACCTGGAGTACTGTGTCCAGCTCTGGGCTCCCCTGTTCAAGAAAGATGAGGAACTCCTAGAGAGAGTCCAGCGGAGGGCAACAAGGTTGATAAGGGGACTGGAGCATCTCCCCTATGAGGAAGGGCTGAGAGAGTTGAGCTTGTTCAGCCTGAAGAAGAGAAGACTGAGAGGGGACCTCATCAACACATACAAATATCTTAAGGGTGGATGTCACGAGGACAGAGCCAGACTCTTTGCAGTGGTGCCCATTGACAGGACAAGGGACAAGGGGTACAAACTGAAACATAAGAGGTTTCAGTTGAATATGAGGAAAAACTTCTTTACTCTGAGGGTGGCAGAGCCCTGGAACAGGCTGCCCGTGGGCTTGTGGAGTCTCCTTCACTGGAGATATTCAAAGCCCACCTGGACAATGTCCTGTGCAACCTGCTCTAGGAGAATCTGCTTTAGGAGGGGGGTTGGACTAGATGATCTCCCGAGGTCCCTTCCAACCCTTGCCATTTTGTGATTCTGTGATTCTGTGACACCCAAATTTCTCTTCCACCACTCCAAGAGTTCATGCAGCTGCCATTGTGAAAATCTTGTCATTTTTAGAAAAGGAGTTTGAACTAATCACTTTTGAATTATTCTGATTTTTTTTTAATGTCTGTGCACAAATCCCATTCTCCATTAAAACATGTTTCATATACACATGCATACTAGGACTGAAAAAAAGATAATCTTTGGTATTTGTTTTTAAAAACAAATTGAGGACTTAGGTATCAACATCAGAAGTGTCACTGCTCATCAGTGAGATAAAAAGCAGTTGTATTTATTTTTTCAACTTTTTTCATTGATAACATTTTATAAAAGCTTTTGGCTCATGCTTTATGTGGAGTAAAATAATATAACACCATAAACCACCAAGATTTAAAAAAATATTATCTGAAATGATGTAACAATACTAAACTGTTTTGTTTACATATAATGGAAGGTGTGTTATAAACAAACAAAATACTAATATGATTTTTTATAAGTAGGGTTGTAGAATTACTTTTTGTAAAGGGAGCTTATATGGAAAGTGTTCAGAAAAGAGCTCTACAGCTTGTGCTATAGAGAATCTAGCTGACAGAGAAAGATTTGCATAAAACCAGTTTATTTATCAAGAGACCTGTTGGGAAATTGTACCCCTGAACAGTTTACTAAGGAATGAGGCATACTGTATCAGGAGCTAGCTTTTCAACTAAGACCAGGGGGCTTTCTAAAAAAGAAATTTCTATACCTTAATTGGAAGACAATGGCTTGATACAGGAAGCAATGAATTGAATTCTTTGGTGGTATGTAGGAGTTCAGATGAGATGATTAGAAAAGTTCCCTAGGGCTGAAAAGTCTTTGAACCATTTCTCTGTTACATAGAGCTTTGGGTTTGCTGTATGCTTCGGCAAGATATTTTCTAATAAACTGTAAGGTAAGTCTGCTTTAACACTGCTCCCATGGAGGCATCCTCATGCCCAGTGAATCAGCATTAAGTTAGTACTAAGTGCTCCCAAGAGTTTGACCTAAAGGAGAATAATGCATATTTAAATAGTTAATTTGAGAAGCTAGTTGCCGTATTTATGCTACTGACACAACTTAAAGATATGCTGGTTTTGAGTGATTTAAATTACAATTGTTTGATAGTGAAAAAAAAAAATCTTTTTATGTTGGAGAAACCTTCCCTTATAAATACATCTTACTGATCTAATATGACTACTGGAGACTGAAGATTAATAGAGGGATAAACTAGGATAGGAAGAAATCAGTCATCATAGAAGGTTAACAATGGTTAATTAATTAATTAACAATGGTTAATTAATTATGGTTTTTCTTCCTATTCAAAATAGTCTTTTACCAAAGCAATCCCCTTAGAATGACTAGAACAATAAAAACAACAACAAATACCAAATTGTTTTACACCAGAAACTTATGACAAAGTCTTCTGGGATAAACATTCAGAAGAAAATCAAGGGAATATATCTACAAAATAATCTTATACGTATAAACAATTTGGATTTTTATCTGATTGTTTATCAGTCTACGATTGTTGTGTGCCTCTTTCCATCAAGAATTACTTGTTTTCACCAACTGTAAGATTTTTTTTAAAAAAAAAATTGTTGGCTTCATGACAGTTGTAAAAGAAAATTAAAAAGGTAGGACTGCACATAATTTTATGCACACTTACTTTTTCCATTGACATGTCTCATATTATGCGAGGTAATGAGTAAGCAGTTGTAAAATATTGTCTACATGCTAGCATGTAGTCTTTTCTGTGTCTTTGATTTTTTGTTTGTTGGATTTTTTTTAATGTATTATAAATTCCTAATACATAGTTCCCTATTCCCATAAAGGTAAAAACTCTTCTGAGAAGTTAGAAGCCTCAGCTCTACGCATTAACCTCCTATCCATTAGCATGACATGGCAGGTCCACACATAATAGTATGGTTAAACTTTTCTGGAACTGTTCTCATTTCAGTTTGAATTAAAGCTATTTGTTCATAATTATATTATCCAGTGTTTAGGTAACCTTGTTTCAATTAATTGGGGATTTTAGCAGTATTCAAAATATATACTCATGAAAGATGAATAAATTTTAGCTGAAAATATCTTAAGTCTTTTTCTCTTGCTCTTCACATTTATTGCATGGTTGCATTAGGATGTTCATGAGAGTGTGAATGAAAAAGTTTAGTGGTTTGAGCTGCACAGCAACTACAAATCTTTATCTATCTATCTATCTATCTATCTATCTGTCTGTCTATCTATCTATCTACTATTTATTTATTTATTAGACTGCAGTCCACATTCCAGATTGTTTCATTGCTCCTGCTATCTAAATCAGAGCTTGCAGAACCCATGGAAGGTCTAATAAGACATTCTGGAAACAATTCTAATAATATCACTCTTAATAAACAGTACACATTAGACTTCAGAGTATTTTGTTCCAACACAACTGTATCAGTTTTGGGGGCAAAATTGATGCCTTTTATCTATTTTAGCTGACAAAATGAACCTCAGAGTGGCAGATGTCATTCAGGCATGAAAATCACAAGCGTTTGGCAGCTGTAAATGCTTTCCTTCTGGGCTAACAAAGGACTTAACCCAACTACACAAATATAAATTAGTTATTAATCTATTCCAAAGTTACTCAGAAACCAGAGAGAGTGTGTAAAGACAAAATAAAGGCCCATATACCTGTTTACTCTTAATTAAAACCTAATTTTTTCAGAAAGTCTGAGAAGCTCTACTCATCTTATTGCTAACTTTAGGAGAGGTAAGCAGTTTCTTGATGGCTGGTTTTGATTTTTTACCTGAGTGTCAGGGAACAATAAGGGCAGGCATGGCTCTGCAAAGCAGGGTCAATCAAGATCCACAGGCAGATATGGGCCCGGCAGGGCAGAATCCCCATACATCTGGCCAAGGCCAGATGAGACAGTCCATGACAGTAGCCAGGGTCACCGAGAGCCCTATAACCATGAGGCACATCCACAGTGAAGAGGCAAATCCAAGTCCAGGCTCAAAGGTCAGGGCCCTGGATGAGCATCAGGCTCTGAGTGAGCAGTGGCAAGGTCAGACATGGGCATAACAGCAATGGAGGACCTCCCTCTAGCTGATAGCAAGGACAGGAGCCTCCTCTTGAAAGCAGTTCCCAAGCATAGGACCAGGAGACCAAGGGCTCAAGCAGCTTCTTAGCAGAGATGTTTTGGAAGAGCTCTTTTCAAGGCCAGGCACCTGCACTATTATTTAAAATGACCTTGAGCCCAGGCAAAGAACTCCCTGGAGTAAGAAGAATGCCCTCAAGGCCATGATGCTGAGTTAGTATTTATCAGCCCCTTTTTTTGGGACAGAGGTTGGCAATGCTTTCCAATTCCATCTACTCCTTATGCCTACATCTTGTTACACTCAAAATCTTGTCATCGGCAGAAGGGAACTCACCATATATTATGATGCAAGAACTTATTGTGAGTTGAACTAACACTCACTGACAAAAAAATTTAGCAGTATAATTAAACCTCAGTTGTTACCGGTCCAGTTACAAAATACCAACAAAATTTTCACATTAAAGTACTGTTCAAATTTTGTCGTTCAGATTTTGCTGTCCAAATTTGCATAGAAAAGTCTCATTAATAATACAATGTTTATTTCCAATGTTCCTCAGGACCTGTCCAGATACAACACTCATGGAGCTGGAGCTCCACTACTTTCAGCAATGGTCACTTGGTCATTGGATCCTTGCTAAAGCAGTGTAAACCAGTCTGGGTCACAGCAGACCCGGCCACATCTTCGGACCCTGCATCACTGGAACAACACTTACTGGTCTATAATCTCTTAATATTTTATTTGTCTTTTATGTTTCCTCATGGTGCAAGAAAAATAAGGCTCAGCAACCTAATTTACATTGACATGAAAAATTTCTCTGATTGAGAGCTCCTGACAATGCTTCTTTGAGGTGCTGTTTACTTTTTACACCCCCTGACCTTCCTCATAGATTTTGCTCCTTGCAGCAGTCAAGCTAATACTAAGGAGCATATGATATCTGTGTAAAAATACCTGAGGGGCATATGCCACTTACACAAAGTAACACAGGTATTCGCTTTAATATCCAATCAAAAAGTTTTCCAACAGGTGTCTTTTTTTCAGCAGGCACTAGTAATATTCATCAGCCACATTAAATAGAGTTTTATATATTTTAGGTGAACTGGAAGCCTCCATTTTTATTGTTTATGCTGCTCTCTATTGTGTGAATGGACAATTTGAATTTCTATCAAATAGTGAGAACTAAAATTACAATGAGAAGCCAGATGGTACCATCATCAGAAAGTACCTTTTATTTTCATTCAAAAATTGTATTAGTTTCTATCAAGTATATCTCAGCTTATCTTCAAAATAACACATTACATTCCTATCATGGAACAGTTTAAATTTGAAGTATGCCATTAGTCCTTGATTGAGCTTGACTCTTTGTGTATTGGGATATTTTGGTGGATAAAGGTCTACATGTAGTTTTTGTATTTTGTCTTTTTTATTAGCTTGTCAACATAGTTATTTTTTTCTTTTGAAAAACAATAACAGCAGTATAATGCAATGTATCTTGTTAAAATTTTTGTGCTTTTAGACAAATAATTATTCCTACATAGAGTATGTTTGTTTGAAACTTATGATACACACAGAGTTTCTCCCCTGTACGTTTTAAATCATTTACATCTTTGTTTAAGTTTTTTGCCAGTTAGAAAACTGAAGCACAAAACAACTTGTTTATAGCCAAAAATAAGGATTTAAAAGGTGTGCAAAATGCAGAATTAAGGGGGGTCTCTACATCTTATTTTTGGTAAGTGTTATTGTATGTGATGATGTTACTCAGCCCAAAGTATTTGGGAATACTTGGACTGGGTCAGTCATATGAATTTCCACATATATCCTTTCCAGAATTCATTTTTGCCAAAGCAGTGTCAACTGCAGAACTTTGTTTATAGCTATAACTACTTTTAAATAAGTAAATTATTTAATATATAAAAATGTATTTAATGAATAGGCAACCACTTCTTAGCACCAGACTCTCAGCTCAGATTCTGAGGTGGGATTCTTTGTAGTCAACTTAATCTTCAATTTGACAAGAGGAAAGGAAGTTTTGTAGATAATATAGACACCTCTTCAATTTAGCCAAATTTGTCTCTAACACAGTCTAGTCTTGACACAATTACTCTGTGCAGTCTGCATCTTTTTAGGAGCTGTGAGAGCTGTTCAACAGAAGCAAGTATTAGGTAGAGAAAAATTCTTGATTGTCTCCCTATATCTTATGAGAAACTCCAGCCATTTTTGCCCCCAGGTCAATTACTCCAACACCGAAGCTCATCTTATGAGGGAAAGCAAGTTCTATTATCCTAGAGGAAATAAAAAATAATGTGAGCCAATGGAGAAGGAGATTCTGCATGTTTCAGGCTGTGCTATCTTTCCTTGCTCAGCTCCTTAAAACAGGTAGGAGGAGACATAGACCTATTTCGTTTCCACCAGAAATCTTCTTGGCTCAATGAGGCTCTCTCATAGCGGGTCTCAGGGACACTTTTATATAATGTTTCTTTTTTTTCTTGGT
This sequence comes from Nycticorax nycticorax, assembly GCA_023375905.1. Lineage (NCBI taxonomy): Eukaryota > Metazoa > Chordata > Aves > Pelecaniformes > Ardeidae > Nycticorax > Nycticorax nycticorax. The sequence continues at coordinate 2,038,815 of JAKFQP010000061.1, read as the reverse complement.
GAATCTATTCTCTCTATTTGGTACAACAGAACAGTGTCACAGTATTTCCCTAAAGGTAAGATCACTGTTTTATTTCTGTATTTCTAGGTACAAACCTCTCACAAAAGACAAACTCTCTCTACTCCTCTCACTTGGATCACTGAATGACTTGCACGTGGAGGTTTAAGTGTCTGTCTGATATAGCAGTTATTAACCTCGTCTCCTCTGGACTCTAATCAGGTCTTCATGGTTTAAACTGAGTGCTGGCTGGTTTGTCATTGTCTTTCTTTAGCTTAGTTTAGATTAGCTAAAAAGGGAGAGTTTGCCATTGGATTTCAACTGTCTTCCACCTTATTTTTTCTCATTGCTGTATATATAAACACTGTAAAAAATAATATTTGTCATCTGCAAAATTAGTCAGAACTTTTATTTCTATTTCTACTTTACTGGAAAGTGCAGTCCATTCTCCCTTTGGCATGATCTTCCATAGATACACTTGTATTTATATTTCTCACATACTTTGAAGAACTTCACTGATGAGAGCACTTCAAGATTTCAGAAAATTTCTTTTTTTACTAATAGCTGTTTTGTGATCCTATTTGCAACCATTGAAAGTGTGTGTATTGTAAAGAGCTCTTCTTTTTTATTTTAAGATACATTTATATACTTTCTTTTTTTTACAGTAACAATAGTGGTCAGTGAGCAAAGCTGCATTCTTAATAGCTAGAGAAGATTCATTTTTCACAAAAAGTCTGACATTCTTAAAATCACCCATTTCTTTCACTTCTATAAAGGAAAAAATACAAGCAGGAAAATTAAAGAGTTTAAAAGATGGACATCTCTGAAGTGCCTAGTTATCCATTTTTCCATTAACAATAACACATTCTGTTATTGCAGTTTTTGATTTACAGCTTCAAATAGGCTTTGAAAAATATAATAGAACGTCTTTAATTAAATCCCCAAAACCCACATTCAGGGATAAATAATAATCCATCAGCTATTTCATTCTTTAACAGGACCCAGGAGAACTTGACAGTCTTAATCGCTTCAGCCATTTATACCTTCATTTTCAGCTTTGTTTCAGTTGAGCCATTTAGTGGGGTTTATCTAAATTACAGTATCTTTTTTTTATCACACTTCATAGCTGTAACACAGAAACTAATTTCAGGTGCAAAATGGAATATCTCTGAAGCACAGACATCAGTGGCATAAGCACGTTAGAATGAAAAGTTACCTGTCACTGACTGATATTTGTCTCTGTAATGAGCTGAGGCATTCAGGAGATGTGCCTCAAGTAAAATTGGGAGCAACCAGCAGTAGCACAGCAGAATTCTAAAAATGTTAGAGAACATTCATTTTCCTTATTGCACAGGACAGCTGTACAGAAATAGTTTCATTAATGTAAACAAAGTTTTCAACTACATCCCAGCATTGCTGCAGGTGTGTGGCCAAAGCAAATACTCATGTAGTTCCTAAACACTCATATCAATGTTGTTCTAATTTCTTTTACCTACCTTGAAGATCAAATAACATTTGCGTGTGTTTTTAGATTTTACCTTTGGTTCAGTATCCAGTACTTTTAAAACATATTCTGGCTCTGAAATAAGAGATATGACCTTGCATTGTTAAATTCACTACTTAATATCTGTATGGCTACCCCAAATTACAACTAAGGTAAAAATGACAGAGAGCAACTAATTTTTTATTGCAGAGTGACAAATTTTGTTAAAGTAGGATCTCTCACTGTGGTTTTTTGGGTTTTTTTAATTAATTTTACTCTGTTGTTGTTTTTATATTCTAAGATTTCCATAACTTGCTAGTGCTAAACATATAAAATGATGAGCTGTATAGTGGTATTTATGTATTTAAATCCTATTCATACTAATATCTCTCCTGGTTCTAGCTCGGATAAAGTTAATTTGCTTCCTAGTAGCCACTAAGTGCTGTGTTTTGGATTCAGGATGAGAAGAATGTTGATATACTGATGTTTTAGTTGTTGCTAAGCGGTGCTTACAGCAGTCAAGGACTTTTCAGCTTCCCATGCTCTGGCAGGTGCACAAGAAGCTGTGAGGGGGCACAGCCAGGGCAGCTGACCCCAACTGGCCAAAGGGATATTCCAGACCTTATGACATCATGCTCAGTATATAAACCAGGGGGGAGTTGGATGGGGGCAGTACTTGCTGCCCAAGGACAGACTGAGCATCAGTCAGCAGGGGTTGAGCAATTGCATTGTGCATGTTGTGGTTTAACCCAGCTGGCAACTAAGCACCACACAGCCACTCGCTCACTTCCCCCTCTCTCAGTGGGATGGGGGAGAGAATTGGGAAGGAAAAAAAGGTTAGAGCCGTGGGCTGAGATAAAGACTGTTTAATAAGGGAAAATAATAATAATAGTAATAATGAGAATGGTAACAGAATATACAGAATATACAAAATGAACGATGTACAACGCAATTGCTCACCACCCGCCGACTGATGCCCAGCCCGTCCCAAGCCGCGATCACTCCCTGAGCCACCTACCAACCACCCCCCCGAGCATTACATTATACGGTATGGAATAGCTCTTTGGTCAGTTTGGGTTAGCTGTCCTAGCTGTGCTCCCTCCCAGCTTGTTATGCACCTGGCTGAGCAGAAGCTCAAAAAGTCCTTGAGTAGTCTGAGCACTACTTGGCAACAACCAAAAACATCAGTGTGTTATCAACATTCTTGTAGTACTAAATCCAAAACACAGCACTATGCCAACTTCTATGAAGAAAATGAAGTCTATCCCAGCCAAAACCAGGACATTATCAACCTCTTATTCTATAGCATTTACATCATGCTTAGGTCCTACCCTTACAATACATTTCAATTAATCACCACCAACTTCCCTTTTTTTTTTTAAATATATAGACAGATAGCATTCCCTTAATCTATGGACCATCCCTCTAAAATGTCCATTGGGTTCATTTAGTCCATGGTTTTGGGCTCCATCTGTCGTAACAGCCTTTCAGGGCAGGAGAGATGGGGTCTGGTGTTGGGTTGTTGCATGCTGAAGTCAGTTCTGGTTCCATCCACTGCACTTCCTCAGTTTCTTCAAAATTCATTCTTCTTAATCTGGGCGATTCTTAATGCTATACCATTGATAGGATATATAGCAATAGTAAAAATGATGACATACTGTATTATACAGCAATTAACATAACACAATTCAGTTCATTGGCTGTTTTCACCCAAAATCAAATCCCCTTGAGGTACACATCAGAATTCCCCGACCTTCCGCATCACCCACCAAGTGGAGCCAGGTCCTTGAGCAAAAGCAATCCATGGATGGGTTTGCCTTTACCTGAGGCAGGAGTAACCCAGACTGTCTTCCCCAGCATATTTTTTACATGCACTACAGGGACTTTATCCCCTTCTACAGTACGTAAGAGGTTTGATTCGTCAGGGCCAGCTCGGCTGGCAGATCCTCTAGTGTTGACTAACCAGGTAGCTTTTGCTAAATGTGTATCCCAATGTTTGAATGTTCCACCACCCATTGCTTTTAGTGTAGTCTTTAACAGTCCATTGTATCGTTCCATTTTCCCAGAGGCTGATGCATGACAGGGGATGTGATGGACCCACTCAATGCCATGCTCTCTGGCCCATTTGTCTACGAGGCTGTTTCAGAAATGGGTTCCGTTGTCTGACTCAATTCTTTCTGGGGTGCCATGTCACCATAGGACTTGTTTCTCAAGGCCTAGGATAGTGTTCCGGGCAGTGGCATGGGGCACAGGATATGTTTCCAGCCATCCGGTGGTCTCTTCCACCATGGTGAGCACATAGCGCTTGCCATGGCGGGTTCGTGGGAGTGTGATATAATCGATCTGCCAAGCCTCTCCATACTTATATTTCAGCCACCGTCCTCCATACCAAAGAGGCTTTAACTGCTTGGCTTGTTTAATTGCAGCACGTTTCGCATTCATGAATAACCTGTGCAATAGTGTCCATGGTCAAGTTCACCCCTAGATCACGAGCCCATCTGTATGTTGCATCTCTTCCTTGATGGCCTGAAGTGTCATGGGCCCACCTAGCTAGAAATAATTTACCCTTATGTTGCCAGTCCAGATCCACCTGAGCCACTTCAATCTTAGCAGCCTGATCCACCTGCTGGTTGTTTTGATGTTCTTCAGAGGCCCGACTCTTGGGTACATGAGCATCTATGTGACGTACCTTTACAACCAAGTTCTCTACCCAGGCAGCAATATCTTACCATAATGTGGCTGCCCAAATAGGCTTGCCTCTGCACTGCCAGTTGCTCTGCTTCCATTGCTGCAACCACCCCCACAGGGCATTTGGCACCATCCATGAGTCAGTACTATCAGAGATAGAGCACTGGCCATTTTTCTCTTTCAGCAATATCTAAAGCCAGCTGGATGCCTTTCACCTCTGCAGACTGATTCGATTCACCTTCTCCTTCAGCAGTCTCCGCGACTTGTCTTGTAGGACTCCATACAGCAGCTTTCCACCTCCGATGCTTTCCCACAAGACAGCAGGACACATCAGTGAACAGGGCATATTGCTTCTCATTTTCTGGCAGTTTATTGTACAATGGGGCTTCTTCAGCACACACCGCCTCCTCTTCTGGTGATATTCCAAAATCTTTGCCTTCTGGCCAGTCCATGATCACTTCCAAGATTCCTGGATGACTGAGGTTTCCTATTCGAGCCTGTTGTGTGATCAGTGCAACCCACTGACTCCATGTAGCATCAGTTGCATGGTGTGTAGAGGGGACCCTCCCTTTGAACATCCACCCCAGCACCAGCAGTCGAGGTGCCAACAGGAGCTGTGCTTCAGTACCAATCACTTCTGAAGCAGCTTGAATCCCTTCATATGCTGCCAATATCTCTTTTTCAGTCAGAGTATAGTGGGCCTCGGATCCTCTGTATCCCCGACTCCAAAACCCTAGGGGTCATCCTCGAATCTCCCCTGGTGCTTTCTGCCAAAAGCTCCGGCTTTGGCCATTCTCCCCAGCTGCGGTGTAGAGCACATTCTTTACATCTTGTCCTGCCCAGACTGGCCCAAGGGCTACTGCATGCACTGTCTCCTGTTTAATTTGTTCAAAGGCTTGATGTTGTTCAGGGCCCCATTTGAAATCATTCTTTTTCTGGGTCACTTGGTAGAGAGGGCTTACAATCTGGCTGTAATTTGGAATATGCATCCTCCAAAAACCCACAACACCCAAGAAAGCTTGTGTTTCCTTTTTGCTAGTTGGTGGAGACATAGCTGTTATTTTATTGATCACATCCATTGGAATCTGACGACGTCCATCTTGCCATTTGATTCCTAAAAACTGGATCTCCTGTGTAGGTCCTTTGACTTTACTTTGTTTTATGGCAAAACTGTCTTTCAGAAGGATTTGGACTATTTTCTTCCCTTTCTCAAAAACAACTTCTGCTGTATTGCCCCACACAATGATGTCATCAATGTACTGCAGATGTTCTGGAACTTCACCCTGTTCCAGTACTGTCTGGACCAGTCCATGGCAAATGGTAGGGCTGTGTTTCCACCCCTGGGGCAGTCGATTCCAGGTATACTGGATGCCCCTCCAAGTGAAAGCAAACTGTGGCCTGCACTCTGCTGCCAAAGGGATTGAAAAGAAAGCATTTGCAATATCAATTGTGGCATACCACTTGGCTGCCTTTGACTCCAATTCATATTGAAGTTCTAGCATGTCTGGCACGGCAGCACTCAGGGGTGGTGTAACTTCATTCAGGCCACGATAGTCTACTGTCAGTCTCCACTCTCCATCAGACTTTCTCACTGGCCATATGGGACTGTTAAAGGGTGAGCGAGTCTTGCTGATCACTCCTTGGCTCTCCAGTCGATGAATCAGCTTATGGATGGGAATCAGGGAGTCTCGGTTGGTGCGATATTGCTGCCTGTGCACTGTTGTGGTGGCAATCGGCACTTGTTGTTCTTCAACACTCAGCAACCCCACAACCGAAGGGTCCTTTGAGAGACCAGGCAAGGTAGACAGCTGCTTAATTTTTTCTGCCTCCAACGCAGCTATACCAAAAGCCCACCAGTACCCTTTTGGGTCCTTGAAATACCCTCTCCTGAGGTAGTCTATGCCAAGGATGCATGGAGCATCTGGGCCAGTCACAATGCGGTGCTTTTGCCACTCATTCCCAGTTAGGCTCACTTCGGCCTCCAATACAGTCAGCTTTTGAGATCCCCCTGTCACTCCAGAAATACAGATGGATTCTTCCCCTATACAGTTTGGTGGCATTGAAGTACACTGTGCATCAGTGTCTACTAGAGCTCTATACTTCTGTGGGTCTGATGTGCCAGGCCATCGAATCCACACAGTCCAGTAAACCCTGTTGTCCCTTTCCTCCACCTGGCTGGAGGCAGGGCCTCTCTAATCCTGGTCACTGTTGCTCATGGTTTGTGTGTATGAATCAGAAGTTCCTTCACTACAATCAGAATTAAGATCAGCCCTTCTAGTCTGTCTGAAAAAACTACAATCTACCCCATCTCTGGAAATTGGAATAAGAAGTTTCTTGGAAGAACCCCCTTTTGTGTTTGTTTTTCTTTGCAACTCGCGTACTCGTGCCTCTAGGATCAAGGTAGGTTTTCCATCCCATTTCCTCATGTCCTCTCCATAGTCACGCAGGTAAAACCATAGAGTGCCCCGTGGTATGTACCCTTGATATCCACTCTTTTGAGCAGAGGGATACTTACTTCTAGTGGCTGAGGTACTTGTCTGTACAGGTGGGGAGTGAGATATATCCTCGTGGAATTGTTCAAACTTCCGGGACAGTTTCTCCACAGCCGAAACAAGGGAGGAAGAGATACTTTCTTCATACTCCTGGAGCATGCTAGCCAATTCATCCACCATTTGTCCCTCTTCATCTTTCCAGTTCATTATTGCCAATGAGTTGGCATACGATGCTCGTGCGCTCCGTAACAGCATCCACCATATGGGTTGTGTGCACCGGACATTATCTGGATCTTTGGGCAACTGGTCCTTGTCCAGGTCCCTATAAATCACCTCCAGGACAGCTAATTCCCTCAGGTACTGGATGCCTTTCTCCATGGTGGTCCATTTACCTGGGCGACATATGACATCTTCTTTGAAGGGATATCGTTCCTTCATAGCTGACAGTAGTCGCCTCCAGAGGCTGAGGATTTGTGTCCCTTTTCCAATCACTTTGTCAATTCCCCCTTCCCTAGAAAGGGATCCTAGTTGCTTGGCTTCCTTACCCTCGAGTTCCAAGCTGTTGGCCCCATTATCCCAGCATCAGAGTAGCCAGGTGGCAATGTGCTCACCTGGACGACAGCTGAAATCTTTTTGTATATCTCTCAGCTCACTCAAGGATAGGGATCGGGTTGTTTCTGTCTCATTTATGAACTCTTCATCCTCCCCTTGTGATGGCCCTGCTTTTTTATCCTCCCTTTCTAAACAAGTTGACTTTCGCTTTCAAGATTTCTTCTTTTGTATAGGGGCGACTGATACTGGCACGTGTTAGTTCCCTGGCTCAGCTGCAGTGCCTGTGGCCTGGGTTGGAGTAGCTGCAGTATATATCACTGGGGTTGGAGTAGCTGTGGCGGCTGTGGCCAGGGCTGGAGTAGCTGCAGTGGCTGTGAATGGGATTGGGGTAGCCACAGTGGCTGTGGCCTTGTCATCAGATCCAGAGACTTTTTCTTCCCTTTGAATGTATTGAGTAGTGTTGAACAGGGCTCGGTAAGCATGGACTAGGCCCCAGCACATTGCAGTGATTTGTGTTTGCCTAGAATTGCCAGAGTGACAGCATACCTTTTCCAAATATTCTACCAGTTTTTCAGGATTCTGCACTTGTTCAGGAGTGAATTTCCAAAACATTGGAGGTGCCCATCGTTCTAGGCATTTACCCATACTACCCCAAATACCTTGCCACTAATAACTACCCAGCCCTGGGGAAGACCTCTGGATGGTATTATTAAGTTGCTTACTAACTTTGGACAAAACTGAAACAATATTCCAAATAGATATCAATAGATGTATCTTAACTATCCAAGGATGTTCAAGATACTGAAAAGTTATTGTAATGAAGCAGGAAACATCATAAAAGAAGGTAGAGAAAGTGCCATTCTGTATGTCCTCCACAACAAATTCCTCAGAATCCCATGTATAATTGCTAATTTTCTCCGTGAGGTGGTACCCAAAGTGCAGTAAAGACTTCGATATGAAACCCAAATACCAGATAAGGCTCAGGGTCATTTTTTTAATAACAAGTCTCCCAAGCAAAAAATGTTTAGTCACCACAGAGCACAGTAAACTGCAAAAGCCAACACCAACTTTTAACATGTACAGCAAAGGAGGGAGCATGGTGCAGATCGGATAAACTAAGATCGAGAACAGCTGAATCAAACCGTGACCCACAACTGTTAACAGATATAAATTCCGTATCTCAAGTCCTTTGAGCCCCACGTTGGGCGCCAAAAAGGACTGTCGTGGTTTAACCCGGCTGGCAACTAAGCACCACACAGCCACTCGCTCACTTCCCCCTCCCTCAGTGGGATGGGGGAGAGAATTGGGAAGGAAAAAAAAGATTAGAGCCGTGGGCTGAGATAAAGACAGTTTAATAAGGGAAAATTATAATAATAGTAATAATGAGAATGGTAACAGAATATACAAAATGAACGATGTACAACACAATTGCTCACCACCCGCCGACTGATGCCCAGCCCATCCCAAGCCGCAATCACTTCCTGAGCCACTGACCGACCGCCCCCCCGAGCATTACATTATATGGTATGGAATAGCTCTTTGGTCAGTTTGGGTTAGCTGTCCCAGCTGTGCTCCCTCCCGGCTTGTTATGCACCTGGCTGAGCAGGAGAAGCTCAAAAAGTCCTTGAGTAGTCTGAGCACTACTTGGCAACAACCAAAAACATCAGTGTGTTATCAACATTCTTGTAGTACTAAATCCAAAACACAGCACTATGCCAACTTCTATGAAGAAAATGAAGTCTATCCCAGCCAAAACCAGGACATTATCAACCTCTTATTCTATAGCATTTACATCATGCTTAGGTCCTACCCTTACAATACATTTCAATTAATCACCACCAACTTCCCTTTTTTTTTTTAAATATATAGACAGATAGCATTCCCTTAATCTATGGACCATCCCTCTAAAATGTCCATTGGGTTCATTTAGTCCATGGTTTTGGGCTCCATCTGTCGTAACAGCCTTTCAGGGCAGGAGAGATGGGGTCTGGTGTTGGGTTGTTGCACACTGAAGTCAGTTCTGGTTCCATCCACTGCACTTCCTCAGTTTCTTCAAAATTCATTCTTCTTAATCTGGGCGATTCTTAATGCTATACCATTGATAGGATATANTTAATCATAGGACAGAAAAATTTGAGGGCTGACTTTTTTGGAAATAGAATTCTACCTTCAGTAAGCAGCTTCAAGAAGTGTCTTCCTAAATCACTGTGCCTTTACCCACCAGTTAATTTGCATCATGTTTGTTCACAGTGCAAGTGATGAGAAGCAGAAGTAGAAGCCAGTAGAAGTTCTGCCAAAAGCACATGGTAGAAGTACAAGCCTTTCCAAACAACAGCCAGGCACTGTGAAATGAATAGACGGGGGAATGGAGAAGGACTTAAAATAGTAGGAAATCCCAGGTGTGTAACACCACAAAAACTAGTGAGACCTAAGCTGTATACCACTAATGCCTAGGACTACCCTTCTTTAAGCATCTTCACTATGCACATATCTTCTACGAATGATTATGAATAATGAGCATGCCATGTTGGTCTCCAAAGATAATAGTATTTTCCCAGAAGCTTTTGTATTATTCCCTGTGATTGTTTTTCCATATGGAAACTATATAAACAATATATTAACTATGCATAATGTTTAAATGTAAAGATGTTTAAAATAATTTTTCTCTTTGATAGTTTATGGGTCAAGAGTGTCACTCTGTAAAATAAATGTCCTTCTTATAAATATATTTAAACTACTATCATTCTTTCTATCTTGTATGAAAGCTCACTGGTATAGATGCAAATTTCATACCAATTCATATAGCCTTCTGATATTACCTATGTGTGAAATGTTAAATGTCCTAAGGCTTGAAACATTCCAGCTGTTCAAGGAGTTAGTCAATTGGACCCCCTGGGAAACTACCCTCAGAAACAAGAGTGCTGAGCAGATCTGGTAGACCTTTAAGGATGCTTTCTATAGAGCAGAAGAGCTGTCCATCCCCATGTGTAAGAAATTAGGAAAGGAAGGTAAGAGACTGGAATGGATGAATCAAGACTTGCTCGTGAAACTAAAGGGCAAAAAGGAAATGCACAGGCAGTGGAAGCAGGGACAGATAACCTGGGAAGAGTATAGGGACGCTGCCCGGTTGTGTGGGGACGGGGTCAGGAAGGCTGAGGTACAACTGGAGCTGAACTTGGCAAGGGACACAAAGAATAGTAATAAGGGCTTCTACAGATACGTCAGCCAGAAAGGAAGGTCAAATAAAGCAACTCCTTCCCCTCCCCCCACTTTCCCCCCCGAGATGAGCAAGACTTGCAAACTCGTAACAACAGACAAGGAGAAGGAAACAATATTTTTTGCCTCAGTCTTCACTGGCAACCTCTCTTCCCACACCTCCCAAGTGGATGGCCTGCAAAATGGGGTCTGGGGAAGCAAAGTCCCTCCCACTGTAAGAGAAGATAAGGCCCATGACCACCTGAGGAACCTGAACGTACAAAAATCCATGGGACCTGAGAAGATGCATCCCGGAGTCCTGAGGGAATTGGCTGATGTAGTTGCCAAGCCACTCTCCATGGTAGCTGAAAAGTCATGGAAGTCAGCTGAAGTCCCTGGTGACTGGGAAAAGGGAAACATTGCACCCATTTTTAAAGCAGGTAGAAAGGAGGACCCTGGGAACTACTGATCTGTCAGCTTCACCTCTGTACCTGGGAAGGTAATAGAACAGATCCTCCTCGAAACTATTATAAGGGACATGGAGGACAGAGAGGTGATTTGAGACAGCCAGAATGGCTTCAGGGATGGCAAGTCATAGAACCATAGAATCATAGAATAGAATTGTTAGGTTGGAAAAGACCTTTAAGATCATCAAGTCTGACCGTTAACCTAACACTGCCATCCCACCACTAAACCATGTCCCTAAGCACTCCATCTATACGTCTTTTAAATACTGACAGGGGTGGGGACTTGACCACTTCCCTGGGCAGCCCATTCCAATACTTGACAACCCATTCAGTGAAAAAAATTTTCCTAATGTCCAATCTAAACCTGCCCTGCCACAACTTGAGGTAATTTCCTCTTGTCCTATCACCCCAAACTGAACACAGTATTCAAGATGCAGCCTCACCAGTATGGAGTACAGGGGCATGACCACCTCCCTACTGCTGCTGGTCACACTATTCCTGATGCAAGCCAGGATGCTAGTGGTGTTCTTGGCCACCTGGGTATGCTGCTGGCTCATATTCAGCTGGCTGTCAACCAACACCCCCAGGTCCTTTTCTGCCAGGCACCTTTCCAGCCACTCTTCCCCAAGCCTGTAACGTTGCATGGGGTTGTTGTGACCCAAGTGCAGGACTTGGCACTTGGCCTTCAACCTCACACAATTGACCTCAGCCCATCTATCCAGCCTGTCCAGGTCCCTCTGCAGGGCCCTCCTCCCCTTGAGCAGATCGACACTCCCACCCAGTTTGGTGTCTTCTGCAAGCTTACTGATGGTGCATTCGATCCCCTCATCCAGATCATTGATAAAGATACTAAATGGAACTGGCCCAAAAACTCAGCCCTGGGCAACACTGCTTGTGACCAGCTACCAGCTCCATTCACGACAACTCTCTGGGCTTGGCCATCTAGCCAGTTTTTTACCCAGCAAAGAGTATACCTGTCTAAGCCATGAGCTGCCACTTTCTTTATGAGAATGCTCTGGGTGACAGTGTCAAAGTCCTGCCTGACCATCTAATGGCCTTCTATAATGGAGTGACTACACCAGTGGGGACGGGAAGAGCTACTGATGTCATCTATCTGGACTTCTGTAACGCCTTTGACATATTCTCCCACAAGATTCTTTGCTCTAAATTAGAGAGGTACGGATTTGATGGGTGGACTGTTCAGTGGATAAGGAGCTGTCTGGATGCTTGCATCCAGTTGTCAATGGCTCAATGTCCAGATGGAGCTTGGTTACAAGTGGTGTCCCTCAGGAGGCTGCATTGGGACCAGTACTGTTTAATATCTTCATCAACGACATAGACAGTGGGATCGAGTGAAATTCTCAGCAAGTTTGCAGATGACACCAAGCTGAGTGGTGTGGTTGACATGTCTGAGGGGTGGGATGCCCTTCAGAAGGACCTTGACAAGCTTGAGAAGTGGGCTCATGTGAACCTCATAACACCAAGTGCAAGGTCCTGCACCTGGGAACCCAGTATCAATACAGGCTGGGGGATGAAGGGATTGAGAGCAGCCCTGCAGAGAGAAGACTTGGGGTACTGGTGGATGAAAAGCTGGACATGAACCGATAGTGTGCATTGGCAGCCCAGAAGGCCTACTGTATCCTGGGCTGCATCACAATAAGCATGGCCAGCAGGTCGAGGGAGGTGATTGTGCCCCTCTACTCTGCTCTGGTGAGACCCCACCTGGAGCACGGCATCCACTTCTGGAGGCCACAGCACAGGAAAGATATGGAACTGTTGGAGCAAGTCTAGAGGAGAGCCACAGAATGATCAGACAGATGGAACACCTTTCCTCTGAGAAAAGGATGAGATAGTTGGGGTTGTTCAGCCTGGAGAAGAGAAGGCTCTGGTGAGACCTTACTGCAGCCTTTCAGTACTTCAAGGGGGCTTATAAGATAGGGACAAACTTTTTAGTAGGGCCTGTTGTGATAGGATGAGAGGTAATGGTTTGAAACTAAAAGAGGGTAGATTTAAATTAGATAGAAGGAAGAATTTTTCTTTACAATGAGGGTGATGAAACACTGGAACAGATACGCCAGAGAGGTAGTAGATGCCCCACCCCTGGAAACATTCCAGGTCAGGTTGAACAGGGTTCTTAGCAGCCTGATCAAGTTGAAGATATCCCTGCTCATTGCAGGGGGTTGAACTAGATGACCTGTAAGTGTCCCTTCCAACCCAAACCATTCTACAATTCTATGATTCTGTGGTCTTAAGCAAGCATTTGCCAAATGCTTTTCACAGCAAATCAACATTGCAAGAGATGTAAGCTATATTATAATACATATTTTTCACACTAGTTGTGTTGAATAGGAACTGAGGATGATAAGACAGGCAAACACTATATTTTAATCAAGCCTCCTTAAAAAGATTTGCTTGGGTTGGCACATGATTCACAATAATGGAACTGATTGCAATTTACACCCAGACGTTAACATATGCATTTAGTAATTTTTGTTTGAAGTGCTCTGTATTGTGTATATATTTCATGTAATACAAAGAAAGTTACTTTATTGTAAGACACTTGTAGCTCTGAAAAGAGAAAACCATGAAACATAATAAATCTGTTACTAGTGTCACATTAGAGTAAACTGGGAACAATTACATAAAGTCAGCGATAGCAAAACAAGGCAACTACTTCAGATGCCCAAGTGATTATTGCTCAAATTTATTTTTGTGATTAAAAAGTATTTATAAAAAGTACTGTAGGAAATTGAAGAAATTGCAATAAGTAAGCCATCAAATACTGTATGGGAGGAGGCAGGTATTGGTGTATTTTGCTAACACTTAAATATTTAGCATGATCATTAAACTTTATATTGCACATATTCATACATTTCCAGCTAAGTGAATGCATGCAATAGAAATTTCACCACTTGTCTGACATATTCAATTTTGGAGAATCTGGCCTCTGTTGGTAGTGAATTAACAAGTGAATGAGAAAAAATGGCATAAGCATGGATGCTGCATCTAAATCAAGTGAGCTTAGGGAAAGAATAAACAAGTGGAGATGAAACTGTTGCTGTTCCCTGCTGACTTTTTATATCACCACCTTCCTTCTGGGAAAATGTTTTAAAATCTTTCATTAATGCCTTTTCAGATGTTTTATTTTTCATAAGACATCCCCTAAAACTTCAGAATTATTTTAAAAAAATGGTTGGAAGATGAATGCAGATTTATATGTAAGACAGATCAGCAGATTTAGCATCTCTGAGTTGTCAATGTATTCATGTTTGGTTCAACAACAAAGGAAGATTTAGAGCTATAGTAATTAAAAGCATATCTTTTATGAATGTAATCTAGTACAAATTACACTGAGGAAGTTCACAGACTGAGAATCTTTAGTTTCACAGCTCTCAGGAATACTGCAGGTTCAGTCAGATTTGCATGGCCGCAACAAACATGTAAAAGCTTGTCCCTCCTGCTTCTTCCCTTCAGTAGCCAAGTCCCTCAGCGGCTGCCAGAAAGAAGCCAAGCATGTTTTCTTCCCAGCAGAAAATTAACATCATTCTTTTTATACTGCAGTCCACAAAACACACACTGAGGCTGCATCTATGCATAGTGCTGAAAGTTTCCTAACACCCTGAGGCTGAGCTGGGTGCTGTGAGAGCTAGTTGAATCTTCAGCTCCAGACAACTGTTTAAAAAACTTATTTTATATAGTCCTCTTCCAGTGAGTGGAGCAAAGCAGGAAATATTCAGTGGCACTTAGAGCGTGCTGCTGAAAATCTGTGGGAAATGGCTCTTACCTTTTTCATGTGCCTTCTAGCACTGAAATCTGAGAAGTATCTCAAAAACAGGATTCTTGTGCCAAGGGGAAAAAGAGTGTCTGGGTCAGCTGATCTTGACCCCATACATGCATTTTTTTAGGTTCTTAAATGGTATTGAACTAAGTATCCTTGTAGGAAGTTACATAATATTTAACTACTCTCAGCAATAAATTGAATTTGATGTTCTCTCCATGCAGTGGCTTTCATATTCAGTTTAAGGTTTTTGAATAAACAAATTTGCCATTAGCCATCCACTTAATTGTGAACTGCATGAAATTAACTAAAATTCAGAAGAGGATTCTTGGAGAAATATCAAAGGACAAAGTAACCATAAAAATAATATATTTAAATTTTTTTTTATGTTTTGTTCCTGATAGCTGTAATTCCCATCAAATATGCATATTACAGTTCTGGTACACAAGAGTGCAGTTTATGAGGCTGAGAAGGCAGGACTGTGGCTTCAATTTCAGGATGAATAGTAACAATCAGGTTGAAAACTAAACTTGAGCTATCTGATTTTCCTTGTACTCTTTTATTATGAGGTCACAGGAAATATAAAAGGTCAAGTTAAATTCACCTTCTGAAATGGATTTGAAGTCTGTCTTTTTCCAGGTTTAAAGCATCTCTGTTGTTTATTAAGGTGCATGATATAAAATTTGTGTAGAACACCTAATGATGCAAACCCAAAAATGCACTTATTACTTTTTTAACCATTAGGCTGAGCCATGAGATTGTACTTTGATGACATTTTTAACATCATTCAGTAGAAGACAAGATTCACAGGGGGATCTGTAAAATATACCGGGGGAAAAGACCAATGAACAATTTTTCAGATTATGCTATTCATTTCAGTGTCAATATAAACTCTCCTACAATTGTAACCATCAGAATGTAAGCTGTAACAGCAGTCCATGACCATATGAAACACTACTGAGAAAATGTTTGGCCTGTATCAGATTGGATTCTCTGGGAAAAAGAGGCAGATCTGTATCTCTCACATTTTTAATTCAATGTTCATTTCCATTGTAAGGAAAGTTAGCTAAACATAATGTGTGATGCTAGAAAATGTAGAGCCTCTTCCAGTGAAAGTCAGTTGCTTGATGACCATCTCCCCACCCCTCTAGGTTGGTCCAATGACATTCAAAGTTACCCATAGCTGCTCTAGTTCCAGTTTAAACTTTATTTTAGACAAGTAGGATATATGTGTTAATTCACCATCATCTGCTGTAATTATCCCTTGAAAAAAGGCAACCAGTTATGACATCTACATGGCCTGGTTAGTCATTTAGGCCCCAAAGAAACATTCTTTTCAGGAAAAATCACAATTTAAGGTTTTGCCTTGTGTGGTGTAAGTATGCACCACACAGTTTTTGATCTCTGGTCATTCAATAATGTTGCCTACTCTCAAGATAGAAAAGAAGACTGAGCACTGAAAGATCACTACATTTTATAACAAAATACAGGATTCTTTTATAGCACTTCAGATCTCCAACCATTACATGACCTCAGGATCTATTATCAAAATTCCCTTTGCACCCATCAGGACTAGAATTTCTTACTTTTCAGTAAGACTTGAAATCTCAAAAAAAGACAGTAGGTGAAACTGAGGAAAAAAAAGTATCTATTACAGGAGAGTGACACAGCACAATGGCAGCACTTGACAATAATTCACTTCAAGAACCATCCAGATAGCCATATGCTCTGGTGTCATCCTTTTGGTACAAACACAGACACGCCAAGATCCATCCAGCTCATGTAGTTGTGCTGTATAGATTCCGAACTTCAACCCTGTTGACTGGAAACTAGACTTCAGTCTGCATGTGACTACCTTGAAAATGCATAGTTTTTTTGAATCAACATATTTGGTCCACTATGGCAGAAAGGAGGATATGCTAAGGACAAACTACCATTTGGAGCCTCATGGAAATGAGCAATTCCTCAGAAAAATTGTGAGGTATTTTCAGAGAAATTGTTAGAAGATGCACCAAAAGGCTGTACTCCCTGTTAGGATTGTAAGATTCTTATGCTACAAAAAAACCGCTATGGCATCTGATATGAAGAAACCTTGCTTTCAACTCTAGAATATCTTTTATATATTCTTTAAAGCTCCCCCTAACACGTGCACACAAAGGGAAATGTTTACTAATATTCTCCAAAGCATTGTGAACTGATGATTGGCTGCACTGCCACACCTTCATACCTCTATAAAAGAGTTGGGAAGAAAGGGAATAAACCATGCAGCATCCATGTATTTCTTATTAATGTATACAAAAGGCTCACTTCTGTTTCTTTAAAATAAAAGACACCAACTTTTAGAGAAAACAAATAAAGAATGAAGTGTCATTGTACTTAACCAAACACAGTGGTTATAGCTGTTAAACTAAAGCTTTTTCTAGAATACATCTTACCTTCATAAACTCTTTTTTTTTTCCCCACTGTAGGAAGCTAGAATGTAATTAAAAGCCAGAGAAAGGCTTGATCTCTTTGTAAATGTAGGTTGTTTGTACTACTCTTTCTTTTCCAAAAATTAAGATTTTGTTGATGACTTCAAGACTTGAAATCTATAGTTGCTTAGCTCTTTATTTCTTCTTCTGCATCTCATTGTAGTTTGTTTAAGCCAACAAAATGAAAGTTTTGATCACTGTAAGAAAGTCTCTAGCTTTTATACACATTTGCTGTTGTCATGGAAAATTGAGATTGATTTTTACATAATGGAAAATCATGGATTAATTCAGTAAACATCAATACCAATCTGAGTTCACAATGTCAAACTTCAAGACTAAAACCAATGATTTTACTGAGAAATTAACTCTGTGTTTATATCTCGTATCAAGACTTCTTAAAGGGAGGAATGTATGCTGCTTCTTTCAGACTTAATAGATGAAGAAATCAGTGGAAAGCAGTAGCCATTCTGAAAAATGCCAATAGTTCAGTTTCATCCCCATTCAAAAAATTCAAAATTGCAAATTTTATTAGAACAGGAATCAATATTTATTCATCATTCCTTTATTGCTCATAACATACCAAGTTGTAAAAATTGATGAATATTTTAAAGAAAAATTTACTTATGGATATGTGAAGTATATTCGTTCACTGTCGTTCACAATAGTCAAACACCAATGATGTAAAAAAACTAATATCTGTAATTGTTAATATTCTAGTTTAAAATGGCAGTGAAATCTTACTGAAAATAATATATTAATAATCATAAGCATTTACAAATCAAGCTTCTCATGTTCCAGTTGTTCTACTATCTTTTCTTTTTTTTTTCAAAATTATCAATAAGTATTTTCAAGAGTTAGTCCTGCACTTTGCTTGCAATTGGCCAGCAATGGAGCTAATAGACATGATCCAACTATAGTGAAAGTTGATTTACATATATGATATCCAAATCCAGAAAAGTATGTTTCCTTCTATAGAGTATCTAGCAGCTTTTGAAAGGACACAGTCGTTAACCAGAGTTCTAGCTTAATGTGTAGTTGTTTTCTATGTGGTAGCTTCTTTTTCATAAATTTTCCCTTCTATATAGTTCCCCTCAGCAAGATTATTTCTCGGGTGTTTGGGATTTCTTAAGGTGGATTGCTGGAAGTGAAACAAGAAGCTTGTGGAAAACAGGAGACAAACTATGGAAAAGCCTTGAAGACTCCTGAATTACTTTCTCTAAAATGCAAAAGTTGTAATGACCCAGAGCTCAGGAAAGTCGTAAATGAAAACAGAGGAACGTACACCACTAAACTAATGCAGGCAGATTTAAATACACTGGAGATCTTGAAGGTAACACAATGTTAGTAAGAGCATATTTATTTTCTCCATGATGAGTTAGGACAAAATGAAACCCTAGATTTTTGCTCCAGCTCATACAGGAAGTGTATTATGGCTTGCTTTTAAAATCAAGCTCCAAAATTAAATATGAAGTATAGTTGTAAACATCATGCATTTTAAAACTCTCATAGGTTAGGAATGAATCTACAATGATAATTTTGAGGCTATATGTTAGAATGTAACTGTAATAGTACATTGGTTTACCCTTGCCCTGAACTTTTAAAATGTTTTGAGCTTGGATTTTGTTTTGATTTGTTTTTTTCTTTTAGTAATAATTTTGTACTGCAAGAAAGATTAATTACTAACAATCTTAGGAAGAAACAGAACAACAGAACAAACTAAGTTTAGGCTTTGAGGTCCCTCTATTGCAGTGAACTCTGCAAATTTTATTAAAAAAAAATCTTCTTACAGCCTTCAGTCATAACTTTACAATGTTTTAAAATCCAAAACCAACACTAAGTATTACAAATGAGGTAATTGTGTATTACAAATACAAGAATTACAAATGGAGGTTTACCTTCTGATACTTATTATCACTGTCTTGTTTGTGAACAGAAATTTTAGTTCTCTCTTGGTGTATATTGGTGATGTGAAGTTGCTCTCTAAGAAGAAGGCGGTGTTGTTTAGCCACAACTGGCCACAAAGCACCACACAGCTGCTTGCTCACCCTCTCCCCCCAGTGGGATGGGGGAGAGAATTGGAAGAGCAAAAGAAATAAAACTCATGGGTTAAAAATAGTTTAATAGTTGAAATATGATGATGAATATGATTATTATTATTATTATTACAACAATAATAATATTTTAAAAGTAATTAACAGGAAAAGGGCAAAGGAGAAAGAAAGAGACAAAACACAGGAAAAAATAAGTGATGCAACCACTTACCACCTGCCCGCTGACACCCAGCCCATCCCTGAGCAGCAATCACTTCCCTGCATCCAACTCCCCCCGCCTTATAGACTGAGTGTGACGTAATATGTTGTGGAATACTGGCCCTTTGGCCAGTTGGGGTCAGCTGTCCTGGCTGTGCCCTCTCCCAGCTGCTTGTGCACCTGGCAGAGCATGGGAAGCTGAAAAGTCTTTGACTTAGTGTAAGCACTAAACAACAACTAAAACATCAGTGTGTTATTGACATTATTCTCATCCTGAATCCAAAACACAGCACTATACCAGCTACTGGGAAGAAGTTTAACTCTATCCCAGGCAAAACCAGGACAGAAGGAGAGATGTGATAGTAAAGAGACAAGTTAATTTCTGAAGTCAGTCCAATTTTGTTCCCACTACTTCTGTAATGCCCTGGTATTTCATGAAGTGTGTATATTATAGCACAATTACAAAGAGCATTTTTAAATATTTTTATCAAGCAGAATTAAAAACTTACAGAGAGGAAAAATATGACATATGTACATAATTTGGTGAGTAAGGGGGTTGTTGTTGTTGTTTTCCTAAACATACAAAAGCTTTTAATTTCTTTCTTTTCTTTCCTTTCTTGGAGAAAAAACAAACCAAAATAAACAAAAACAAGGAAGAGTTTACATCTTTCTCTGTAGGGAGTTAACAAACCTTAGCAGATAATACACATTTATCTCATGTGAGCGGCAGATTCTCACTCATGCTATGTATAACTACTAGTTGTATTGGGAAAAAAGTAAGTTCACAAGGCAAAATATCAGTGTGGTTGGTTGGTCCCAACTAGCAAGTGAACTTTCACCCAGCTGCCCAGTCAACCTCACCACCCCAAACAGCAAGATGGGGGAGGAAATAGGAAGAACATGAATGAGAAATTTTGTGGGTCAATATAAAGACAGACTGCTTGCCAACTACTATTGTGGGCAAAACAAATTAATCTTGGGAAAATTAATTAATTGCCAATTAAATATGGAATGGAATGGAATGGAATGGAATGGAATGGAATGGAATAGAATAGAATAGAATAGAATAGAATAGAATAGAATAGAATAGAATAGTTTCAGCTGGAAGGGACCTACAACAATCATCTCGTCTAATTGCCTGACCAATTCAGGTCTGACCAAAAGCTACAGCATGTTGTCAAGGGCATGGTCCAAATGCCTCTTAAACACTGGCAGGCTTGGGGCATTGACCACCTTTCTAGGAAGCCTGTTCCAGTGTTTGACCACCCTCTCAGTGAAGAAACACTTCCTAATGTTCAGTCTAAACCTCCCTTGGCACAGCTTTGAACCTTTCCACGTGTCCTATAATTGGATACCTGGTAGAAGAGCTCAGCATCTCCCTCTACGCTTCCCCTCCTCAGGAAGCTGTAGAGAGCAATGAGGTCGACCCTCAGCCTTCTTTTCTCTGAATTAGACAAACCCAAAGTCCTTAGACGCTCCTCATAGGACAGGCCTTCCAGCCCTCTCACCAGCTTTGTTGTCCTCCTCTGTACACACTCAAGGACCTTTATATCTGTCTTAAATTGTGGGGCCAAGAACTGCACACAGTTCTCAAGGTGAGGCCACACTAACGCTAAGTACAGTGGGATAATCACCTCTTTTTATCTGTTGGTTATAGTGTGTTTGATGCACCCCAGGATGCGGTTTGTCCTCTTGGCTGCCAGGGCACACTGCTGACTCACATTGACCCTGCTGTCAACCAGCACGCCCAGGTCCCTTTCTGCAGGGGTGCTGAATACATGTATATCTGCTTAACCACTATGGAAATGGTTGTGTCTAACTAGGAACTGAAGAGAACTGTTATTTGCAGACCTAGAAAAAAACTCTGTGAACTGCAGGTTCCAGCCACTCCTCTCTCAATTTATACATGGGTCCAGTGTTATTCTATCCCAGGTGCATAATCTGGCATTTCTTTCTGTTAAATTTCATACCATTGATTATTGCCCAATGCTCCAATATGTCTAAATCCCTCTGCAAGGCCTCTTGTCCCTCAAGAGAGTCAATAGCACCTCCCAATTTACTTAGTGGTGCATTCAACTCCTGCATCCACATCACTGATAAAAAAATTGAGTGGAACTAGACCTAGAATTGAGCCCTGAGGAACACCACTGGTGACTGGTTGCCTGGCAGATGTAACCGCATTCAATACAACCCCTTGAGCCCTGCCCTTCAGCCAGTTCTTCACCAAGCACATTGTGAATCCGCTCATCCTGCTGTTGGACAATTGTTCCAGAAGGGTGCTGTGAGGGAATATTTAATTCCTGATTTGGGTAGTGGGCAACAAAACCAAACAAAAAAAAAAAAAAGGAAATGAACTTTTACACACTTAGTGAAAACACTTTTCCTACTCCTCAGGCTCAACTTCATGCACAGTCCCAGCTTTGTTCCAGTTAGTTGGGCAGTGCAGGAGGGGTTGCAGCCAGAACTTAGCAATTTCTCTCTGCAGCTCCTTCCTTCTCACTCTTTTCCTATACTCTGGCTTGAGTCCTCCACAGGCTGAAGTCCCTCAGGAGAGCACCTGTTCTGCCAGGAACACCTCCCTCCCCTCTGGCCTCAGTGTTTCCACTGTGATTTCTCACTCTTTTGTTCCCTTCTCTTCTCTCTGTCCAGTGTTTCTTTTCCCTTTCTTAATTATATTTTCACGGAGGTGCGACATGTGGCTGAAGGGATTTGCTATGCTCTGTAGCACGTCCGTTGTGGATGTGGCTGGAAATAACTGGAACCAGCTATGCTCAGTGCAGGCTGAGTCACTGGCCTCTTCTCCTAGAGGCCATCCCTGTGGCTCCACACCAAAACCTTGACAGCTACATCCAACACAGACTTTTTCAGCCAACACAAATTTAGCTTTACATTTTTCTAAAAATACTCAGGGGTTTCTTACAAACAATTATATCTTTGTTTTTCTTGCTTTTCTTTTATGAACTCTTTTTGTTATCTGTCTCTTGCCTTCTGCACAATCAGTGATTTACCTGTAAGAGCTTAGTTCTTCCATTTTATACAAGCTGCTTTTTAATTCTAACACCACTGTCTATGTATAGTTTAGTTTATTCTGTATATCAAAGAAAAGTTTAAAGAACAGATATAGCTGGTCTTTTTAGATTCTTTGGGGACACAGTATAACATTCAAGGAGAAAAAAGAACATTTAATGGAAAATATTGCAACAAAACATAGTAATAGAATGTGGTGGTGAAAAAAAAAAGAATTGTGGATCACACTAGGACCAAAAATATTAGAAATTTCAAAAATAAATAGAAATGTAGCTTAAAAGCAGCATCAGCCAAGCCAACAGAAGAGGCAATATAATGTAACTGTCTGCCAAACCAAGGACTGTGCCTGGTAGCACTACTGCTGCCTTTCAGACATGTGTGGATTTTTTTTTCTTGTTGTTCATGTAGATGTTTAGTCTTATTTTCTTAATCCCTGGGAATACTTTCTTTCAGAAACAGTACTGATTACAGGGTCTGTGGTTGTTGTTGTTTTGGTCATTGTTGTTGTGGTTGTTGTTGTTATAATTATTATTATTACTTTAAAATTCTTAATATTTTTAAATGTCTTTTTGACAAAGTAAATCAGCAGTTCAGTGGAGCTGTACTGCTGTTAGTGCACCATAACCGTTTTTCAGAAATTTGCAAAGTACACATGACAGAAAAAGCAGTTTGTTAACCAATGCACTGATGACATTTATAAAACTTGACTAATAACCTTTTCTATCTAAAACTATGTGTTATTATTTTCAAAGTAACATCTCCAGTTTTGTTTGCACGTTAAAATGAGCCCATGTTTTGCTCATTTGCTCCCTGGTTCAGTAAAATACATACAGTTGTGTACATGCATTTTAACCATGTGTATTATATGCATACTTTATTTGTACATAGAAATGACTCAGCTGTATATGTACCTACTACTGTGATGCCTACAAAAGGTCTACTAGTATAGATTAAAATCTCAGCTGCACAGGGTTTTTTTGCGTTATTTTTTCCATGTCGTCTTCAAAATGTGAATATCTGAAGGAAAGTATTAAGAAACTAAGAAACATTTATATCCTGATAATTTGGCAAAATAATTATAAGATTTTGCCAAGTTAAACTTTAGGTGACTACTTAAATAAATAAATGGCCTTATTTTCTTTGAAATTAGTGGGCCCTCAGCACTTTTCAAGATAAAGATGCAGCAGTCTGACTTTTTCACTTCTGAAAACCCCATGTTCAACATTTTCATGTGTTCAACTTATCCCTTTTCTGTGACTTTACTTTTGGTTTACAATCTGTAAAGTAAATACTCCCTGAATTACAAATATTACATTACTGACATATAGACAGAATGCATATTTCAATTTATTGATTTGTGCCACTAACCTCCGCTTTAGGAGAATTCTTCATTTATCTGAGCCACTGACTGTTTCTTCAACACATCTAGTATTTATTGAATTTGAGTGAAGAAACTCACTGAACCTTGTTATTTTTTCCAGTGTATTACCTAGTCTCATTAAGTTATTTGACGGCAACCTTTTAAAATATAGCACAGGTATACATGCAGGGTAGGTGGAAGGAGCGTAAAGAAGGGGAGAACATAACTATAACTGTAGTTTAACAGAAACCTTGGTTTATTTTGCTGGGACTCCAGAAGATGAAAATTTTTCCTTCTCCTTAATAGCACTCCTGCTGAACACATTGTAAATAAAGTTTATTCCTCAACAAGTATGCTGTCAGGGAATTGCTGTCAGGGTAGTGAAGCTTTTTGAAGATACTAGCTATTTTCAAAATCTGAGTAATCTTACAATGATAGGCTGTAAGTCATGTTTAACTCTTTTTCCTACCCAGTGTGGAGAGGCTTTCTAAATACATAGAATAATTATATACAACATGCTACCTTACCATTTCTTAATGAAAATAAAGCAGTTTGCTATGCTGGACATGAAAAACTTAAGTCTTTTAAGAACTTTTTTACTTGAAATTGGTAAGCAACAGGCTTCTTAAAAAATGTTATTTTTCTGGTTTTAATAAATGAAATTATAATACCTTAAATACCACATAATGGACCATGTTACTCAGTTCAGCTGTTCAAATACTGTAAAACTGTGAGAATCTAGTATTTCAATTTAGCCACAAGGCTTTTATTCTCCCTTTTTTGTTTGTTTTTGATGATTGCAGAACTACTGCTCTAGCAAGTTCTTAATGTGCCTTGTACCTCTTGGGTTAGACAACTCCATAACTTCATTATGTTATGATGCTTTTATTTTTAGATTGTTGGATTATTTCATGTTTTCATAATTTTTGAAAAATTTTAAAAAGCTGTAACAAGAAGAAGCAATGCAGAAGCACTAAAATGTATTTCTCATGGCTGCATATAATGTGTAAAGATTATACTTTTAATAAAGATTAAATAAGAATTAAATTGTATGTATTAGTATATATACATTAATATATATATTAGACTGCATATATTAGTATTTATAAAGACTTAGATGTTTTGTCATATTACTGTAGTTCTTAAGTAGACCACAAAGGGCATTGTTTCTGTTCAGTCACTATGCTTTAAAAACAGTAACTGTGATCTGTTCTGAAACTTAACTTGGGTTCACAGTTATAAAAGATATTGTTTCAAACTATATCCAGCTGGGAGACAGTTGTACCTCTTATACATTATCATAAATCACTAATTTGGCTAGACCAAGTGTCTGCTGTCTGACACATACACAGCTCTCTGGTTTTTTTCCTTACTGCCTTGGTTTGAAGCAAGTCTTAAAAAACTGTCAGCACCTACACAGTGAAGAACAAAACACAATGGACTAATATGCTCTTAGGAATAAACAACCCATAGGACAATTGTCAAAGCCAGTACCAAAGAGTGTTTGGGATGACGTTCCTCCTACAAATATTTTGACAGACTCAGAGAATTATGAAACTAGAAGAGCATACACACTAGCAAGCACACTCTAATAAAAACCCCAAACAACACTACTCCTCCCCAAGTAAAAAGGAATATAAAGTATTATCTTTATATGTTTGTAGTGGAAGTATTCCATAGTACAAATGCCTGTATAGAATGTCCTGAAGCTATATACATACCATACTCACCACACAAAGATGGATTTATTTTCAAAAATATTTCTCACGTTGTAAATAAGATTATTATTACTATTTTAATTAACTAATAACTAATAAAGAGAAGTAACTTCATCATCTTTCGAACAATACAAAATACAGAATCATAGAATCATAGAATTATTTAGGTTGGAAAAGACCCTTAGGGTCATCGAGTACAACCAGAAACCTAACACTGCCATTTCACCACTAAACCATTTCCTTAAGCACCTCGTCTACCCATCTTTTAAATACCTCCAGGGATGGGGACTCCACCACTTCCTTGGGCAGTCTGGTCCAATGCTTGATGACTCTTTTGGTGAAGACATTTTTCCCAGCATTTAATTTAAACTTCCCCTGGTGCCATGAGCAGCCAGTTTCTCCAGGAGAATGCTGTGGGAAATGGTGTCAAAGGCTTTACTAAAGTCCAGATAAACAAAATCCACAGCCTTCTCTCATCCGTTAAGCAGGTCATCTGGTCATAGAAGGAGCTCAGGTTGGTCAAGCAGGACCTACCTTTCATAAACCCATGCTGACTGGGCCTGATCACTCAATTTTCCTGAATGTGCTGCCTGATGGCACTCAAGATGATCTGCTCCATAACCTTCCCTGGCACCAAGATCAGACTGACAGGCCTGTAGTTCCCCAGGTCCTCCTTCTGGCCCTCCTGTACGTGGGCCATCACATTTGCTAACCTCCAGTCAAATGGGACCTCCCCTGTTTCCCAAGACTGCTGATAAATGATGGAGAGTGTTTTGGTGAGCACTTCTGCCAGCTCATCCAGTACCCTTGGGTAGATCCCATCCGGCTCCATAGACTTGTGTATGTCTAAGTGCTAAACATTGCCCTGTGGATTATAAAGGTTTCATTCTGCTCCCTGCCCCTGTCTTCCAGCTCAGGAAGCTGGGTACTCCCTGAACTATTAGAGACTGAGGCAAAGAAAGCATTAAGTACCACAGCTTTTTCCTTATCCTTTGTCTCTGTGTTTCCCTGTGCATTCAATAAAGGATGGAGATTCTCCTTAGCCCTGGTCTTTAAGGAGTTGTTTCCTTCCTCTTTCTAGAAGACAAAATACAATCTCATAATATTACTAATTTTTTCTTGAAGGGCCTGAAATGTTGTTCCTATGGCCATACCAGTGCATGAGCTAACAGCTTTTGGAAAGTGTGAACATCACTACAGTACTTACTGATCATTCACCATAGGGAAGAGAGAAGAATGTTCAGTGCAGAAAAAATGATGACCAGCCATTGTAATAATGACAACAAATAGCTGAAAAGTGGAGCTAGATTTTTCTAGGAAATACTTATTATCTCATTAAAATATCTTCTTTCACCCTAAGACCTAAGACCATGTAAAACAACCTGTTTCCAAAGCCTGAAATCTCACAGTAATGACATACAGCAATTTCTGGATCTCCCTTGCTCTCTGTAAGTTGTGCAGAAAATTTTAGTGTCTTTATGTGTAAAAATATGGGTTGAGATTTATCTAAATTAGCAACGACTACTATTTCTTTGACACGGTTGCAGGGAGTGCATGCGACTGAACAGAAGAGCAAGGCAGATCCAGAAAGTGCTGTATGTCATTACTGTGAGATTATTTTTCTGCACTGAACATTTTTCAATAGCTTCAATCTGTTCACCTTCAGGTTATACTGTACACCTATCCACAAACTCATCTACTTGGTAAAAGATAGTATGTGTTGGCTTTCTGAGAAAATGGCTTCAGTCTGTTCCCAGACAATGGCTGATCTGAGATTGTTGTTCTGTTGGTGTATACCAGACTTCCAAAAAATGAACAGGAAAGAATGCTAACATGCTTGACTGATTATAGTAATTTTCATTACCCATAAAGGGAAAAATAGGTTAAACAGCTTGGGGAAATCTTCCTCCCAATGGGTTCAGCAATGCTGTTTGAGATTTTTTTTTAAATCTGGTGGTTTACCAGATGCCGGATTTTTGTTTACCAGTGTTCACCTTCTGTCTGTTGTACTCTGTAGGTCTTTCCACTGCCTGTGAATGGCCTTTCCTCTTTTCAGTGCTGGCCTGGAGAAACAGGACCAACTGGTATGAACTGGGAGTTGCAAGTACCACAATACAATGTGCACTGTCTCAGTCCCTTTCCTAGTCTTTTATTTCAGAACCCAAGGCTGAGCTAAAAATTGGCCACATTTAATTGGATTACTCATATGCATGGTGAAAAGCCAGCAAACAAAAGAACAGTGGAACGCAGGAACGCTTTTTCATCTAATAGGATACTTGACATTCTTTTTCAAGGCCAATGCTAAGTGAAGAAGTGTCATTAACTAGTCAGCTCCTGATGCTCTAGGCTGGAACACAGTATAATGGACCTAAGTGGGAGTGAAGTCACAATTATTTTATAGTGTCATTTCTATCTAGAAGTTCACATTTTACATTTCTTGTAGAAGTAACAAATGTAATGTTTGCTTGGACTAAAAAGCTGAACCCACCATGCATGTATATTCCATAAGAGACGACGAGGTTTACTTCTTTCCTTCTTAAATTCCTTCCATAAGACATTTGCTTGCAGAGCTAAACAAGGCTTTCCAATGGACATTAATGATCTCATACATATTTTACAGCCAACAACTGTTAAAGTTTAATTTTATTAAGCATTGTGTTATCATGACTGCTTGCTTTAAATTCACCTGTTCAATACAGGAATTCTGCATTAAACATAGTACCCCTCTATAGACTTAGACAATCATCTCTCTCCCGCAGCCTTAAAGGTCTTATTTTATTATTGATAGGTATTAGATTCCATGTTTTGGCACCTTGAGTAGCTAACAATATCTCCTGCTAATTACAAATAATACCTCTATCTCCCTGGGGAGCCCTTTTGCATGTCACAGAGGCATCTTTGCAGGGTCAAATATATGAGAATGTGGGAACTGCAACTGTTCATGATTCAAGCCTTGAAATCCAAACTTTGACCAGCAGCTTCAGAAGTCATTGGTCAAAGCATTAAGACAGCTTGCTCAACCATCATGACAGAGGAAATGACCTTGAAGTCAAAAATCACTATCTAAAGTCATCTAACACTCTCGTGAATTGATCGCGAGTCAAGTTACTGTCAGAAATACTGTCATCATTCTTATCCCCTAAGTAGATGAAACTTCCCACAACACTGTCATCAATTTATGCATAAACTCTGGTTCTTTTGAATAAAAATGATAATCTTCATGAAGCTGTTTGAGAGAAAAAGAACAGAATTCTGAACTGTGACCGTGTGCATCAGGAATACATTTATCTGAGATGGCAATGTGCAAATGAGTAGAAACATAGCTTCATCTGTAAATACATAGGGTTACTCATGCTGCAGCAGTTTTTAGAAAGCTTTATTCAGTTTTGAAAACAAGATCTTATGGACATGCTTGTTCCATTATTTTAAAGTAGTATTTTATCTGTATTTTGGGGGAATTAGAAATATACAGAATTTCTGATCTATGTACTATGACAGAAAATTTGGTGAAATGAAGGGTTTATCAAGCTTTAAATAATAAAGACATTCTTCTCCATGCATAGATTTTTTTTTTCACTGTGGCCTTCTCATCTGACTAATTCTCACATAGGTCCAAGTAAAAATAAAGAAGGACAATTTTCTAGGACAAAAATGTATTTGTTACATCAGACAACAGCACTCTCAAAAATCATGTGATTTTTATAAAGCAGCTGTATGTTTCAGCGATAATAAAAATAATATTTTTAACCAGTATGTAATGGTTTTTATGTGATTTTTATTTATTATGATAATGATTCCTAATATTATTCTAATTGATATATTCTTCAGTCCTACTATAATAGTAAATAATTAAAATTGCACTTATTTTTTGTAAGCTGACTTTTTTCCTTCCATGTTATTCATTATTACGCATTGTAGCTTGCAGAAGTTATGAAAGTTCTTTATATCAAGCCATCACCTTTTAGGTGTTTCTGAAAAAACAATAAATATTTTCATATTCAGTAAATAAAAAACAATAGGCATCTGCAAAATGAACTATAAGGAATAGTTCTGCAAGTACAGAATGTTATCAGAACAGTTTCTCTTCATAAATGTACATTAAAAAATGTGATGAATCTCATGTAGATGATACATGGATGCTTTTGAATATTTTCAGTATTGCACTGTTACTATGCATTCTCCTTTTGCAGGTAGTTCGAGCTTAATTTTCAGAACAGAGTCAGCAGTAAAATGTGTATACACATAATTATGTACAGAATAATTTTGTCCTCATGAAGAACAAAGCACGTACCCAGAAATGTTTGTGATAATTCAGTTAAAAAAAAGCAGACCAACAACACCTTTAAAACTGTTCTTATTTGTCTATGTTCCTATACCGCCGCCCCCCACCCCCCCCTTTTTTTTAATTGGTTACACTGGATTATGGTATCTGTTATAAAAATGGCTAAGATGATGTGTTTCTATTTTTCTCCTATTTTTTTTTCTTAGTACAAGACAAAGTTCTTCCTATTAGTACAATTCTTTTTCTCCTAGAAATATGGTACAACTCTAATAAAATAAAGCAAGACAGAAACACAGTTGTTTCAATAGGCAAATGAACTCAGTTCTCATTTTATCACTACAATTCCTACATATACTTTTAGAGCATCAGCTATAGAGTTTTTTGCAGCTTTTTTGTTTTTACTTTTGTTGTGTTTGGGTTTTTTTTCCCAAAACATACAACCACAGTATTTTAAGGTTATACATTAAAAGAAATTTGGGAGGTTTCCTGTCTGAAGTGAGTTAAATCTTAAAAAGAAAGTGGAAAAAAAGAGAGAGAAAATAAAATTTGTTTTGAGGAAGGAACTTATGTAGTTGAATGTTTCACAGAAACTTCTTACAACTTCCATTCACTGTTGAATGTTTTGATAACCCTGTATTGATAATCCTTAATGGGATGCCTGACACAGGACATGTTTTTTTTTCTCATATGTTTATGTATATGTTCTCACTTTTTCATGCACAGCTGAATGTGGAAGCCTGGAAATAAGCAATAGATTTTTACACAACAGCAGTGTGAACAGAGTTAATGGGTTTATTAATAAAAATAGACAGATAATACACAGTTATCTGCATTTTTTAGCTATACCTGAAATAGTATATTGTTAAGTTCCTTTCCAAGCAGTTCTATGAACTCATTTACTAGATTTTTGTATCACAGTTCAAAATCCTTGGAGTTTTAACTGCCAGTAAATTTAGATTTAGGAAATGCTTCTGTCTCTCTCAATATCCTTTAGTCAATCACAGTTCTTATGTTCATATTGTCTTTGGGCTATGACACTATTCCTGGCAAAAAAAATGACCTACATGACCAGGCACATCCCATGTCTATGAACATATGGTCTAAAATCTTGGACTCCTTTAAGAACACCATTGTGGTTTTCTCACATTAGTTATGTTAGCTGTCACAAATGCTGCACGTTTGGCTAGGAGAGGGATCAGTACTCTTAAAGATTTGTCCATTACAATGACAGTATTGTCAGTATTGTCTTGATTAATGTAGAGCATATTTTACAATAAAACAAAAAAACTCACAAAAATGCTGACA
Source organism: Nycticorax nycticorax (assembly GCA_023375905.1). Taxonomy (NCBI): domain Eukaryota; kingdom Metazoa; phylum Chordata; class Aves; order Pelecaniformes; family Ardeidae; genus Nycticorax; species Nycticorax nycticorax. The sequence continues at coordinate 2,007,751 of JAKFQP010000061.1, read as the reverse complement.
TAATTAGTTTGGAGTAGATAAGAAATTACCACATGGAAGTGTTTGTCGGTATGATCGCTAACATCTGCCATTAGTGAAAACCATATTTCATTTTTGTGTGCCTATTCCTTGGAGGGGCAAAAAAAGTGCAAAGCTAGGACTACCTCCATTTTTGTACTAGACAAAGGTTCTGCCCCATTTGGAATTTTCAGGCAAGACAAACACTTTTAGAATCTGTTTTCACAAATGTTGTGCTATTGCAAAGGTCATTCAAGTTGAGATTTCTTCTCGAATAAAAATGTACAACAGTTGTATTTGTCAGAAGGGCTGCTTGGAATTCCTCCTCGTTCTTTATTACTGTCTATGTATTTTTCCATTTTGTAACCACTTCCTTAATTAAAAATCTTTGTGTTTTATTAGAGCATATATGGTTAGATTTTATATCTTTCACTAATATATTGCAGTGCTTTCAGTGGAAAAGGGGTCTTTTCCTTTACAAAGGAGATGATAATAAATCCTACAACTAGCTTGCCTCATATTCTTTTATAAAAACAATAAAACATCTTGTTTTTAAAGAGTTACAGGAACAATGTTTGCCTAATGATAACTAAATACAATATTAACAGCAGAAGACTACTATTAAACTAAAGCACTCTCTTGCTCTGCTTGATGGAGCAATATCCACACATGCTGCTATACAAGCTGAGGTCTTCAGTTTTCTGGCTAGTATAAGCATTCCAATTCAACACAACTTTCATATTGTTTAAACAATTAGCAAAATTCTCAAGTCTTTATGAAGCTTTTTCACACTGCTCCTTTCATTTTCTATGCTCTTGCACCACATTATACCTTGTGCCTATGTGTTGGAAATTGTCCAAACTGGAAAGTTTTGAAGCATGTACTGATTAGCAACATATTTTTAAGCAGAGGAAGACAACAACTTTCCAAGTCTTCTTCCATGAGGCAGGATCAAAATTTTCTTTTTGAACAATGCATCTTTCCCTTTCTGAAATGCTTCTAAAGAGGCATCAATATGCATTAAAAATCATAAATCTCTCAAAGATAGAGTATTGTTTACTGGTGGTACAAAGCCATGTAAGAACCAGAATTTTTGTGATACTTTTGTAAAGTGTCAACATTAACTAATAGGCAAAAGAAGAGAATTAGTAGCTATACGTTTCATGCCATAGTTCTTGGGGTTTTTTTAACTGTAATCTTAATACAGTTGGTATGTATTGAAAAATTGCACAATTTTGCTTATTGTTTGCTGAGTAGTTTTTCTTATAAATCACTGAAACAGAAACTTAGGCAACTGCTGAACTATTTATCTGATAGAGAACAATAAAATATTGTTCTATTACCACGCAAAACTTTCAAGTTCAGTTTATAGTTTTCCTTATGCTTGCCTGTATGCTTGTCCATGCTAATTGTCACTAGCCTTTCCAGTAACAAAATTGGGTGTACAGGATTCACAAGTTTACACAGATATGGCTCAGAGATTCTGTGTTTTTTGAGCCTCTTTCACAATGCCTTCAAAACGTAGGCAACTATATTTTAAAACAAGTAGCTTTCATACTTAAAAACTTTTGTAGTTTCAGGCCATTACTGAATAAGATTTCATAGGACTGTTTGGACTCTCATTGTCAGCTGTTGGAAATTTATCCTTTTCTCATCATTTTGGTGCTGATATAGTAAAAGAAGAAAAATCAGCCATTTATAAAATTTGCTTTAGAAGGTGAACTCTTGCCGAGTTTAAAGTATTCTTCAAATGACTGTTGCCAATGCTCCTTTTTGAGTAAATAGGCTTTCCAATTTCTTTATCGCCTTCCATATTTGTATCAAATACTTGTAGCAATGTCCAAACATGAAAGATCAGTCTCATTTGTTTGGTTTTACACTCTTCTTTCTTTGAAATTAAAAAACTCCACCACCATACAGTCAAGCAAAACAAACCCTCACAACTAAAGACTTGCAGAAGCCAGGTGCTATCTTCTCACATATTAGAGTCTTGAATGAGTGTCTCATGTCCCAAAGATCTGGAAAAGCATGAATGTGTGTATGTATTCAGAAATCCATTCACTTAAACTTTAAAATAAAAGGTAGATAACTGATTTTTATTAGTAGCAAATATATTAGTTCAGTAGTTGAGTATGTTACATTAGAGGTGGGTATATCTTTGGGGATTACCACTGGTTCTGCACAACTGCACTATGGTACTTCACATTTTCATCTTAGAGTCTCCCCTGTCCATATTTTTCTTTGGAATTTATTAAAAACTTCTTAACCAGTGAATATGTGGAATAACTTTTATTAGTAAATGCTGTTCTCAAAAGAAACATTATAATTGCTCTGAATTTTAAAAAACTACATTTCTGTTGCCTTTGACAAAATTTTCATTGACTATATTACACACATTCTCAAAGTATGTGGTACCATCCATCTCCACAGCTACAGTATCATTTTTTTGCTTTGTAAAATAATGCACCAACTAGAGCTGTATCCATTTATTTGGTTGAAAAATATTCTTTCCTTAGATATATGTTCACTGTTAAGAAATGTAATAGAGAATAAAAATAATAGAAGCAGGCTCAGTAAACTTTCAGAATTTCCTGCGTAAAAAAACCTCCCCTCCAATATTTTTTTGTTGGAACTCAATTTGACAGAAATTAGGTACGAAGCACAAGAATGATGGCTACTTCAGAAGCTGTTTACAGATAAAGCGTGTGTCTGTGCACTGTGTCCAATTGCTGTGCTGCTTATTTTATTATTTTATTTTATTTTATTTTACTTTTAAATATCTGGTATTTCAAACTTTTTTTTTTTTGAAGTACAGATAGTTTTTACTGAGGGAAACCAACTGTATATCCAGATTGCTAATTCTTGGATAGCAGAAAATTTAATTTTCTATCTTCACCTAAGACTAAACTGAAACTTCTATTTCACTGAATCATTTTTAATAAGTCAATTGCAATAGATGGATAGTAATCCAAGAATTGTAAGGCAATAGAGGAACTTCTCAGGGAAAACAACATAAGGTTGTTTTAAAGTACAAAATCACTGAGTTGGAAGTGAGTATCCATTTAAAAATTTGTTTATGAATCTTCTTTAGTGTCTTCATTAGTGCCCCTGGCAAAAGACATAGGACCTTTCTGATTAAGAGTTGAGATACATTGCCAGAAAGTGTTCAGAACATTGTCTAGGAGAACCCGACACTTGCAAGGGTCAGAGTAACAGAAATGGGGTGAAATTTAATAGTTCAGAGGGCAGGATCATGCCTTTCAGGGCTAGTAACAACTGTTGTTGTCTGTTCAGGTATTGTAAGCTAGAGAAGATGGAGAAGAAAACAAAACAAGAGAAAGTACCTAAAAGGGGCTATTTTTAGAAAAAAGTGAGAAACACTAATGCCATGTTCAAAACACTGAAAAGTATCCACCAAATTTCATGTGTAAATTAGGTTCTTTTTAAGAAATATAAAATAAATTTGGAAACAATTATATTTCAATAAATTTGGAAACAATTACCTTTGAATAACCTTAGATTAGAGAATTTATTTTAAGTAAAAGGATCTGAATAATTTATTCTTATAAAACAAAGTCAGAGAAATGAAATTACTGTTGTCTAGTAATACAGCTGAGATGTAAATGCCATATAAGGAGTAAAAAGGCAGCATCTGCCCAATTACAAATATATGTTCATTGGCCATAAATGCATTCAGCCAGGAGACAAGTTTATGACCACCAGAGGAAAAACATTCAATAGCAGCCTTCAGGCAGAATAATTACAAATTGGAGTTTGTTAAGAAAAGAGTTATACACTATAGAAAGTGATCAGTCTCATTTGCCCAGGAATCTCCTCACCATTACTATGTTCCTATTTTAAATTAATACAAAAGAAGCAACAGAATTCCTTGAAGTTCAATATTGCCTGGAAGTGCAATTAATCTATTTCAACACAGTGAATGTCTTTTTACTATGCCATAGTCTGCCTCACTCTTCCCTTGTCCCTGACTGGAGAGAAGCATGCTGAAGTGTCATGCTATTACCACACTGAAGTAGGGAGCCCTGTACAGTGACAATTCAGGTGTTTTAGTGAGACAGATTTATCCAGATTTGAGGAGGCTTATACTTACTATTTAGTTAGATCTTAGCTTTTATTTATTTATTTATTTTTCATCAGAGGATTTGCATAAGCTATAATTTAAAAATAATTTCTTTGGAAGACTTGGCTTTATTTCAAGAATTTTCCACATGATAAGATGTGTGGGAAGAAATGTTAAATTAAAGTATAAGACCCTGGTGCAGCTCTATAAGCCAGCAAACCGGGCTGGCTTGCAGGAAGGCATGAAAACATTCTTTGGAAGAAACCATTGTTGACAAAAAAGATTTCCTGCAGGCTTTAAGGCAAAATATGCATGATGTTGCTCTATTTTTATTTTTTTTTTGTAGTTTAGAATTCTCCAGTAATTGCTGAGTCATTATTTATGGCATGTTGTGCCTACTGTGAGGAGAAACTGGGCAAAATAAAACAAATTTCCTTTTGTATTTACCTGATTTGTCATGAATACTGAAGTAATATATTGATCCGTGTGCCAAGAATTTATGAGGCTGGCAGAATTTTAAAGTAGTCGTGTAAAAGAGAAAGCAAATATTCTGAGACTTCTCTATGTAAAACTAGTCCTGCAATAGATGACAAAAATATTTTGAAACTTAATGAGTTAAATATATTTTAATGAAATAATGTCACTGAAAGACTATTAGGCTTTCATTCTCTCTTGACAAAACAATACCTATTTTTTTTTTTCATGTATGCTGATATTTCTGATAACATGTGTCTTAATTTTAGTACTTAAGATTCAAATTAGACCACTGGATCCTGACTCATAATATTTCTTTAAATATATTCCCCAGATTATTTTTCTCCATGATGTGTTGGTGTATCATTATTCTAGTTAGTAGAAAAGAGTATAGAAGCTGTTCCTGATTTTTTTTTTAAAGCTAATCATCTGTAGTATTTTGTAATTATAGCCTTCTTCTCTAGAAATCTTTAAATCACAAAATCCATGTTTGTACAAGTAATTCAGAAAAACTGTGTTTGAAAGTATACTTTCCCTTGAGATTATTTTGTTATGATTGTTTCATTTTCAACAGAGATAACAGAGATAGCAGTGGCTGCCTAATATATAACAATGTTGACTTCCATTAACATTATGATTATTACCAAAACATAATAAACTCAAACAGTTTATATATTTATTTACCTGTCAAAAAAAGCTTTTACCTCTGAATCCAAATGCACATTAATTTGTGCAAGGCACACAAAGAATGCATAAATTTGTTACATTGAAGGTATTATAATGGCCAAAAAGAAGAGTATTCTATATCTAGAACTAGGAAATAATTACTAGCCCAGTTAAGCTCTTAACAGCCTAATCAAAACAAAACAGGTGTTTATTAGTCCAGTTACAGCAATGCTCACATTTTGCAGTCCAGATTAATATAGTGAAGCCTCATCAATAAAGTAAAGGAACTTGTTATTTGAGAAAACTCTCTAGTACCTTTTCTCACTTATACTTACTCCTTTGATTTCACCCTAAGGAAATCCTTTGATTTCCTAAGGTTGAGACTTCAGACTCCTTGAAAATAGAGGGGTGGTGTGTTATGTTGGATAGCTGTTAAGTCTTTCAAAGTCTTCACTGAGAAGAGTTTGAAGCTGACAGGGCAGATGTGGTTTTATACATTTCAATGTCACAGTGTGCTTCCTGTTGCTCCCCAGCTAAAGCCTGGAAGCTGTATGATCACCTTCCCCAGCCTCCATGGACATAAGAGTCCACTGTTGGTCACATTGGGACTCTCTATGAGACCCAGACCTTGTCCAAATAGAGCACTCAGAGAGCTGAAGCTCCAGCAACTTCAACAATGGTCATTTGGCCACTAGATGCTGGGTAAGGCAAGCTAAAATGAGACGGGGGCCAAGGCCAGCCCAGGTAGGTCTTGATTCCCTGCACTGCCAGGCCAACATAGAGCAAAAAATTTATATATTGGAGTACAGTATACTTCCATGAGGATAATGTTTTCGCCTTTGAGAAGAAGTAATTTAATTTACTAAGATTCCTTTGTTACAGTTCATTTCAAATGTATTACTTTTTCCAGAGTATGCAATAATTTTATCTGCAATTCATCTTTAGTTTATGGAAAGCCATCTTACAGGTTTGGAATAGTTAATGGATAATGAGTACTTTAGAATCCTTGAGGAAAAATTAGTTTAGTGGAAACCTAAAAATTCAGTCAGTAAACAATGGAGGAAGTCAGGTACTTATAATATCTGGTAATTTGTATTGCTGTGGAAAATAATTCTTTAATAATATCCATCTCTTTCCCCCACCATTTATCAAAAAAAAGGGGGGGGAGGGAGGGGAATGCCTGCTGTCTTGCCTATCTCTGCTCCCAGTTGAGCCTATTGAAGAAACATGAAACTCAGAAAGGTCTTCCCTTTTTTTTTTTTTCCTTTTCTCCCTATAAATGTGCCATAACAAAATTTTAACTGAGAATTTCAACACATACTGTAACTTTTGCCTGCCCAAACTGTTTGTAAGAATTCCCTGATGACTTCTTCTGAGTAAAGCTAATTTGCCCCCTCCTAATTTTTTCTTCCTGTGTTCTGTCATTCTCAGTTGACCTCCATTGTCAATATTATGTATGCCTTGCTTCCTTAGCCTCTTCAATTATTGTGGTTTTCTGAATATACTTACTGTAGTTTTCCAGTTACCATTCTTTCCGTTTCTGCAAAGCTGTTCCAGTTTCAGTTTCAACTTCAGCTTGCCCATTTCTCCCTTTTATCTTCTCCCATAGTTACCATGAGGGTATTTAGTGAATTGTGTTGCACTCTAGAGGATACTTTTTTTAGAATCTAAGAATTTTCATAGCTTTGTTCTCGAGTTTTGAATTTGTTGCTATGATGTTGACTGGTCTAAGATATGCTTTGCTAGGTCTATGTCTGTGAAATTTGGCAGATAGGAATTAAGCTTTTATCAAAATATCTTTCATAATTTTATTCCTTTCAGTGGAGATTTTAATTATTAAAGGGCAGTTGCTGCGGCAGCTACAGCAAGTGATTTCTGGGAATTTGAAGTCTCTGCATATTGGAAACATGGAGATAGCTGCAAGATTGCAGAAAAAGTTCAAAAGGAAGTACTCTTTGCCATACCTGAGAATAACATTAAAGGGAACCACACACATATGGACCTAATGCTGGGCAGCACGCTTTATGTTATTCCACAGAAGCTGGGTATACAAGTTGCAGTCCACATACTGCTGCTTCCAGATGTTTTCTGTTCAGTATAGGGAGATTTTCAAACGGTATATTGCCACCTGTATCAGGAGTCTAGTGCAATAACCATTGTAATACTTGGGAATACTAATGGTCAGGGAAAGAACCTTTGTCTGTGGTTTGATGTACTCTTACAGTTTCTGTTCACTGTAACAAACCTTGAGGCAGTTGGCAGGTGGTGTCAAACAGAACAGATCTCAAGCCTCTTCATCTTCCACTTGATAAGTAGACCATTTCAGATCAATCTTGTGGTTCAGTACATTCAGAGGAAGTTTAGAGAACTCTTCTGTCCTGAAACCTCTTGATCTACTGTTACTATCTGGCCCTATATGTAAATTACTATACTGAAGACAGGCTTGCTCTTATTTCCAATTTTATTTTAATCTCAATTACAAAACAGTTACAACCTTTGGGTTTAATTCACCTATATAGAACATGAATATTTCTGTTAAAGTACATGGAGTTGTCCTACTGAAAGGTGAAACCAAAAAAATCAAGGCCATTTCATTATGTTGTGATTGAATAAAATTATAAATATAAATAACTCATATTACACTATGAGTTATTTCAGTAAAATAAAGGGTCATTTTGAGTATCACCCAGAACTATGAACATCAGAGAAATGAGTGCTGAAAATACACCGAGAACATAAGTGTTTTGTAACATACTGTTGAATTTACTGGTACTTTAAAATACATTTCTTTTCAATTCTTAAATAGCATGTGTGACCATGATACTTCAACAAAAATAGTGCAGTGTTAGTACACTTAAAACTGAAATAGCTTGTTTTATTCAGAATAAAGATGGAACTTTAAGTGCATGTAATCTAAGTGGTAACTGCTGAAAACACTTTGCCTGCACAGTAACAGGAAGCTAATCTTTATAGATTTTTATGACTGCAGTGGTGAGTGATACAGATACTAAATGTATATTATATTGCAGTCACCCATTTAACAA
>JAKFQP010000061.1:1956337-1986320 GCA_023375905.1 Nycticorax nycticorax | reverse complement strand
CAGATCTAAGTATGTGCAATTAAGATGATACCTTTGCAGATACAAATCAAAGCTGATTTACTACTGTCTTGTTAAAAGAAAGGAAAATTCCTCTACTAAAACCAGTGAAAAAATAATATCCATGTCTTTTCCATTGTATTGGTTATAATTAGTGTTTTCATATGAGGTTTCCTCTACTGTATGAGAAGCAGACATCACTAATTCATGTGAGCTGATAATCATGTTACAGGTTAGTTTAATGAGATTGGTGCTTTTTTGTAATTATTATGGTAATACACTGCCTGGTAATACATTGTATGACTCATACAATTCTCTTCTATTAATTAGTATGTGATTGCTTTAGTATAATTTATTTCTTCTGAAGTCCCAAGTTTATTATGCTAAGTCATCTAGTTATTGACTTTATTACATAGTTTACTTCATTATGATTTTTTTTTCTGATTGGAATTTCATCTTCCTATGACTCCACAAATCTTCCCTTACATTCTTGGGATTTCTTTCACTGAAAAAATTACAGAAAGTATGCAAAATAAGTCATTATTTCTGCTCAGATACTGAGAATCAGCAGTGTCTGCAAATTGCTGCTTGGGCAATGGTGGAGTCACTCTGAGGAGCCATTATACCATAATGTACACCATAGGGTCCTGTGACTATCAGCTCCACTTAAGCTGATTCTCTTCCACCAGGAATGATGCCTCAGGTTAAGGGAAACATAAAAGGCATCATGATTTCTGCAGTTTATTATTCAACACAGCAGACCCTTGATGGAGAAAATGCCACTGCAGAGTTTGAACCTTGTGAAGGACCAAAGATTTAGGGCAACACAAATGCATTACCCTTTCCCTCTACTCAGCAGGCTATGTAATGCACTTCAAATACTCAAGAAAGCTGCCCTAAATTGCCTGTCTAAAGCCCCTGATTTCTAAGAAAGAGTCTGTTGAAGACGGGTCCACAAAAAACAATGCAGGAAGGCTTGCAGTCAACACTAGAACCCTTAGAGCAATACCTTGGATGTATTTCCTGTGAATTTGTAATTTACTATAAATTGTCTTTCTCTCCTGTTCTTACATTTCTTTCTGCAAAAATGTGGAGGGGAGAAAGGGATATTCTGTTAAGTCCCCTGTCTGTCAAGAAATCCCTTTGAATAACAGCAAATATTGTCATTCCAGATCAAACAGGGAAATTCATGCCCAAATCCTGAACAAATTTTATGATTTTTAGCTAATAGAACAGCTGCATAGAAAAGTATGCTATTTCTCTGTAGGGAAATTATATGTCTTTCTTACTGAAATTCAAAATTAATTACACATTTTTGGTAGAAATGTTAAAAAAAATTGGTCATACCTGGTAAGCATACCAGTTTATTACTGGTTATAGGAAGACACTCTTTCAATCAATATACACTAAAGATTGACCTTTTCTTCTGTAGTGCCAACCTATGAATTCAAATTTTCTATCACATTATAAACTCAGACTCGAGCTTAATCTTATAATGCGATGTGACAGAAGTCTTATGCTTCACCAAAGGACTGAATTGTAACTCTCAAAATGGAGAATAAATATAGCTATTTTTGTTAATTGTGCGTGAAGTAATTTATCTCTCTTTGAAGGGAAAAAACAAAACAATACAAACCATGATAGTTTAAGATTCTAGAACAGATCTACAATGGCTCTTTCTATACAGTTGTTTGACAGCAGCTCACATTTTATTATCTTGAATGCCTTAATTGTACAAGCTGTTACATAAAACTAAATACTCCTCTTTTCACATGCAGTGTACTCATGTTTTTTAACACAGAAAATTTCATGTGTGCAAATTAACGCTCCTCAGAGCTTAAAAATAATGTGAAAGAATGCTGTAATGCTTATTTCTTTGCAATGCAGTCTTGCTGTGTACACAAGGTTTTTTATGGCTACCCTAATGTTAGCCTTCTAAATAACAACTTAATTTTTTCAGGATGGAAAAAAGATTATAAAAATGTATTTAAATTCCTGAAGAGTATTCAAGGATAAAAAAATACAGTATTTGACTGATTATCCATGACACAGTTCATCAATCTTTCCACTTAGGAAAGAAGTTTTGTTCTATAACAATAAAATATGTGTCAACGAAATTATCTTCAAGATCAGAATTTGTCATATTATTGCCTAGCTGCATTACTGGAGTTTCTCAAAATCTTAGTGGAAACTCAAGAACCTAATTAATTGTTTGTCACCTGCATATTGTCATAGATTTTCAGTTATCTGTTACACATTACAAGGACCACAACAATGCTAATTTTGAAACTGTGAACTTTCCTCTTAATTGTGGTCCAGATTTGTCTTGTGTAGCTTAAGTCTACAATCTTAAGCACCTGAAGCTAGATGGGATGAATCCAGGCCTTTGACATTGTTAAGTAGGAACTATTTAAGTCCCTTTCCCCCAACTCTCTGGTAATTTCTTTTTGTCACTTTTACTCTTCCTTTCCTGATTAGACCACTCTCCTAATAACCTTCCTTCACATTTTCAGTGTAGAGTCCCTTTCAGTAGAAGTTCTTATTGTGATTTCCCAAGGCACACAAGATTCCTAACAGACAAGAAGAGCATGATTTTTGTTACACAAAAATTACTTGTAATTTCAAAAGGAAATTTGGAACAATCATACAATCTTAGAGGGATATTTTAGTCAAAATCAGGGAAAATAAAATCAGTACAGCTTCAACATTAAAAGATTTGAAAGGTCTGTTTCAGAGTTGCCTGTGTCCCACCAGTTTATGTGAATTTGCACCCTATTTTGGTTCTTTCAAACCACGTGGCCTTAGTCTCCAGCATTCCTGGCAAGTACTTCCCACACTATACATTATTTTGCTATGGCTTGTTCTGTTTCTTCTGTTGGAGTTGCCCTAAATAGCAGTTAAATATTTATCAGAGTCGAAAGTTTAACTTTTATTTTCTATGTGGCCATCATCATGACAAACAAGCCAATGAAATGCTCACTTTCCCATATTTCATTTAGGAATGAAAATATAAGTGACATATCATGTGTCAAAATGGCACAACCATGGGTACTTCCACCTTAATGTCAGGGTTGAAATCCTTCTTAGCATACATTGTGTGACTGGAGTTATGGTTTGCATAAATATTTTCTTAATTATACATGTGGATGTTCATATTCCAGAAGTATTTATTATTCCTCAGAAAAAACCCTTAATTATTTGGTCACAGAGTTTTACACAGCCTACTATCCTGATATTCAGCTTGCTCTTAATTCCATCCTGTTAATCGTTACATTATGAAAATTTCTTATTCACCATCTTGTCAAAGAAAAAAACACAACAATCATCCAGATTTTTGTTTTAACATATTTGTCTGTTGGTTCTATATCTTGAGCTAAAGCCAATCAGGTTGTATTTTACACAGTATCATCCCTTTAGACTGTAAGCCTAGGAACATTACAAATAAGATTTCCTTTTTTTTTTTTTAATTTTTTAAAAACATATGTTAGTTATCCCAGAAGAAAAATTCTTATTGAACATCAGCCAAACTTCTGGTTTTGTTTACAAAAAACATCTGGATTCTTCTGGTTTTGTTTACAAAACTTTGGATTCATAAGGTGTTGCTGTTTATATATTTTTTATTTACTTACTGTATGTTGCTGTATAGAAAATAATGATTCCCTACATGAAAGCATTCAGTTACAAAATCTAAAAATACCTTTACAATGCAAATGGTTTGTGGAGTCTATTGGATAACTGACACTAATGCAGCACTTAAACATGAAATAAGCCTGTCTGAATGTTTCTGGTTTTAATAGTCCCCAAATATTATCAGGATAACCCTCCTTAGATAAGACAGCTAGCAGCTGTCTCTGGACCTTACATATTGCCAGTTCATTTCAGAAGCCAGACTTGGCAGTCCTCGAACATTGTTCTTTGTCATATATCAGGGTTTTGAAGTTGTATGAAGTTCCCTCTGAATAGCTTATTGTTGGTAATGGACTAGAATTTCTAATATGCTCTGGATCTATTTTTGGATACATAATTAAAAATAATATCTCGTTTCTGAATTTATTAATCCCTACTTAATCTACTACAGCTTTTACCTGATTAAAAATTTGTTGAGATAGTAACATATGGAGCTAAGGATTTTTAATTTCAAACCTTTTACAGGCACTCATAAACATTGTTTTTAATGCACATACCTTTGCCGTAAGTCTGATTCTTTTCCTAGATATGAAATTTACAAGATTTGAGCACACCTGACAGCTGATAGATAAGATCAGTAATGGGAAAATTAATCTTTGTAGATGGTCTTAAAATTAATACCACCTTACATGTTTGCAACTTTTTTTCCAACAGTTTTAGTACAGAATACATTTAAACAGAAAACCAAAAGCATAATTACCTAGTTCAACAATGTAATGCTATTTCATAGGATTCCAATGGTATCTATACTGATAGACTACTCTATCTGTGTATCTGTACATTAAGTTATATTTAGCATAAATATCTTAAATAGGACCAGAAGTAAGCTGATGACTGGCTTTTGCATCAGAGAGGTTATTATGACAAAAAACTACAATTGACCAATATTTGAATCATTGATGACTAGTATCTCCTTTCAAGAAAAAGAGTAAAACACACACAAAAGGTGAAATATACAGCTTATAAAATGCTTCAGAGGATAATCTTATTGTTTGCAACCTCCTACAGAGCCTTTTATAAACTAAGCCACCCACTGCCACAGTGTACGGTGGCTAGCATGCATTGTGTATGTATGTTTATGTATGTTACTGGGTGATTTCAAGAATATCCATTGCTGGAGAATTTCTCTGACAAGACATTGGAGACACTGTATTATTGAAAAATAAATATTCCCCAAGCCAGAAAGTTGCTAAATCAGTGATATTCAAATACCAGCATCCATCAAAAAAAAAAAGTGTGCAAGATCTGTGTCAATGAGTCATCATTTTAAGTCCTCTACATGGTCGTGTCCAATATTGGGCCATCTGCTGGTAATAATCACTTGTTCTAAATTAAATATAATGAGGAAATGATCAGATAATATAAAACCAGGCATGTTTCCTGTTCTGTCTTTAAATGATAAACTTTTGTCCTGTAAGTTTCTGTTACAATTCTTTCTCCTCCAATTCCAACCTCCAGTTTGGTCCCTTCAGTCTGGCCATTCTGAATTCTTCCTGATGTAGTTTTCTACACAGTAGTTTTCTCAAATTCTCATTAATGTCTTCCTTACAATTAGCTTTTTTTCTTGTCAACTTTTAATTTTTTTACCTACACCTTTAGTATCTTCACCAGTTAATTTTCTTGTTCTTTTTCTCTATTGAGTCTTCCCTTTCTTCAGTCTACGCGTATATTAACATTTAGCTTCTTTATCTCCTTCAAATTCTCTTGAATGTGAGAAAAATGAAGTTTTTCTATGCTTTTTTCTTTCTCTCTTATAAATGTCTTTATAATTATTTTTTGCGTTTTTTTAGTATCTTTCATCTGCTTTCATAGTTCTTGGTAAAGTCCTACTTGGCCAGTCTAGCTTTGTCATCCCTTCACTAATTTCCTTGATGAACATCTTGGCTGTGAAGTCAACCTCCTACCTTCTCTACAGAAATGTTGTATAAAACAAAGGTTTGGAAGTAATGGAGGTGCACGGCATTGTTAGATCATTCCTTTTCTATTCCAGGTTTGTACATGGGTTTCAGCTTGTCTTTTCTCTGTGTTTGGAAAGCAACATCTTCCGAGAGATTATTATTTCCATATGAATTTTGAGAATTTAAAAAACTTTTTTCAGCCCCTTACTTTTTGATATGGTAATAATAGTCCGTTGTATTTTTAAGAACTTTGACACATAATAGAAAACATATATCAAGGAACAGAAACAAAAGTTGTAAACCTACATAGCTAGATGAAATAATTTTGAGCTTATATGAAGGGTGAAATTTTCCAGAGCTTAGAGAAGAAATAATTTTTTTACCAAATGGACAAAGAAATAATAATACCATACAATCCTTGAAATGCCAGAAAAAATAGCATGTTGCTAGCTAAGATTTCAGAATTCTTTTTAATTGAAAGTTAAATAAATATATACAAGAAAAAAAAAACTTCAAATTTATTAATAAATTTTAAAGACAAGTGAAATAAATAACCTTTTGTGTTCATTACTTCAAGTCCACTGTCACCTTTGTTCATTATTGTCTTATCAGTTGTCCACACTTTTTCTGAAATGTGACTAAATGAAATACTTATTATGAAAAAAAAACCCCAACATTTTGATCCCATGCCTGTCTGAAGTCTTTCCATCAATAAATTAGTGACCCAGAGATTGTTTATTTAATTAACAAATGTAGGATGATGTGCTGCATAGCCCACATCCCTTTGCTGTTTGATTCGTTATATGTTCATCAAAAATGGTGCCTGTATTTTCCGATTATGGTTCTTACACATTCCCATTTTAATTTTCACTGAAGTTTTGATGAACAATCCAGGAGGAAAGGAATGTTTTTACTTTCTCTTTCATGTCTTCTCTGTAAATATAAAATGGTGATACTGCTTTATTTCATGCCAACAGAAGTTGTGGAGTGAAACACAGCATCTCAAACTTTTATTTCCTTTCTTTGTATTTCCTTTCCTTCAGCCATTGTAGAGCAATTTGCAGTAATTCTTAGAATGTTTTTGCTGAGATCTCATGATGGATATAAAATTAACCTCAAGTCACTAGTGTGTGCTATATTAGCTTCTCCAATGACCTGCAGTCAGACAACCTTGGGTTCTGATGTTGTTAAATCTAAGAAGCTAAACAGCTTCAGACTGATTACTTGATTTGGTGACCTCCAAGGAACATAAAGTGCTTCAGAGAATGGTATTAGTAGTTTAGCAGGAACCACTCTTCCCTCTGAGTTAGTATGGAGCTATAGGCTCAGCATGGGGCTAGAAGGTTGTTTCACAGAGTCACAGAATCACAGAATGGGAAGGGTTGGAAGGCACCTCCAGAGACCATCTAGTCCAACCCTCCTGCTACAACAGGTTCACCTAGAGCAGGTTGCACAGGACATTGTCCAGGCAGGTTATGAATATCTCCGAAGAAGGAGACTCCACAAGCCCCCTGGGCAGCCTGTTCCAGGGCTCTGTCACCCTCAAAGTAAAGAAGTTCTTCCTCATATTCAACTGAAACCTCTTATGTCTCAGTTTGTACCCATTGCCCCCTGTCCTGTTGCTGGGCACCACTGCAAAGAGTCTGGCTCCATCCTCATGATGGAGTATTTATGAGATCCTCTCTCAGTCTTCTCCAGGCTAAACAAGCCCAGCTCTCTCAGCCTTTCCTCATCGGGGAGATGCTCCAGTCCCCCCATCATCTTTGTTGCCCTCCGCTGGACTCTCTCTAGGAGTTCCTCATCTTTCTTGAACTGGGGAGCCCAGAACTGGACACAGTACTCCAGGTGGGGTCTCACCAGGGCAGAGTAGAGGGGGAGGAGAACCTCCCTCGACCTGCTGGCCACACTCCTCTTAATGCACCCCAGGATACCACTGGCCTTCTTGGCAACAAGGGCACACTGCTGGCTCATGGTCAGCTTGTCGTCCACCAGGACTCCCAGGTCCCTGTCGGCAGAGCTGCTTTCCAGCAGGTCATCCCCCAGCCTGTAGTGGTGCATGGGGTTCAACCTCCCCAGGTGCAGCACCCAACACTTGCCCTTGTTGAACTTCATCAAGTTCCTCTCCACGCAACTCTCCAGCCTGTCCAGGTCCCGCTGAATGGCAGCACAGCCTTCCAGCATATCAGCCACTCTTCCCAGTGTCATCGGCGAACTTGCTGAGGGTACACTCCGTCCCCTTGTCCAGGTCATTGATGAATAAATTGAACAAGACCAGGCCGAGTACTGAGCCCTGTGGAACCCCACTAGCTACAGGAATGGATATATGCTACTGGAATTCTAGAAATTATATTATCCAGTTTCTGACTATCTTGCAAATTCAAGTTTTCATGTCCCTATTCATTATCCTACACGGTGTCTTTTTTGAAGTATGTGTGTAGCAATGTGTTTTGATTCTACTTTTTTGTGTGAATTTAATATCTAGAAAATAATATAATAATTGACTTTATATGCAAGTCTACTTTTCTAACTAGCTCATTTTTCTGTTGCACAGCTGGTATTGCACAGTGAATTTGTTTTAGAATAACCCAGATTCTTATGGGAAGAATATACACGTGAAAAGGCCTTTTGCATTCTCCTCTCACATTCAGAGAGACTTTATAATTATATGCCCTGATGGAAAATTTCCAAAATTTTTGATTGTGATCTCAGTTTACAGTGTGAGCTCACCCTTTCTCTATGCAGTATACATTGCTGGGTGAAGTAGTCTCTGATCCTGGGTTATTCTTTTTAGTCTGAAACTTCTCAAACTTCTAGTTCCAAATGACCCCACAGAAGCACACACAGAATATTTAGAGAACCCCTAACTCATGATTACAATATGTTCTTTATGGATTTTTTTTGCTTTTACAAAATTTTTTTTTTTTAATGAGTGCTAGACAAAGAATGAAAATTTGTTGAACTTCAAAGCCTAATCCAAGAAAGCGAGAGCTGCTTCTTCCATGATCTGGTAGGAGTTATCAATGAAGAAATGACTGAACATAACATCTACTGCCCCTTCTGATGCCATAGTTTTCCTAAATCAAATGTTTGAGGTGGAAGAACCAAAGACATGCTCACTGTTGATTTTTACGTGCCTTTGTAAAGAAGAGCTAGGTAACGACCCTCTACCCCTACATCCCACACCTTTCTCCTCACTGTCTTTTCATTAACCTTGTATTTATCAGTGTCTAACTTATTCAGATATAAAGCTAGCCCATTTCATTCAAACAACCTTTTCACCAATGAAATTAAGGGAAACAGTGGAGAACATACGTATATAAACTGAGAATGAGTAAGCAATACCAAAAGAACTAGTTTAGGAGCTGGGATTACAAATCCTGCCTGCAGGTCTTACAATGAGTTCATTAAACATTATCAATTTTTCCTTTTATCTTATTTGGCAATTTTTCATAATACTAGACTTCCTGGAGGAAGGTTGCCACCTTAGAAATTTCCTTTTAACATTAAAAGCTACCAACATCTAGTAAATGTGTTCCAGTGTTGAAAAAAGAGTGAATAAACTGTTCAAAAATCTGGCTATGTGTGGCACGATTTTTTCAGCAAATTTTATCTGTATGTGATTATGTACCGATAATGAGATTTGACAACATGGTAATCATATTTACACATATTTCTTACCTAACTTGCCTCTATTAAACAGGCATCATTGCAATACTTTCCTTATCTTTTAGCAACCAGGGTCTGAGAACAGCTGGATGATTCATCCAATAACTGTTAACATTATCTGAAAAGAGAACATCTACCAATTTCAAATACCTTGTGACTGAATTTCTAGCTTTGTGCCTTCTTTAGAAGTATCTGGAACAGGTAATTCAGAAGAAATTATTTTCTCTAAGAATGAGTTGCCTAAGTATCACAAATTATAAAGTAATAACAAACCAGTATAAGGTTATATGACAGCTACATAGCTCTCTAAAACAAATATAAATGTGTTTGTATTCCTAGTCAAGGTGTCACTCTATAATAGAATAATTCAAATGTTACTGAAGTCAACTAGTGCCTGTCTATCCATGGACTTAGTAAGGTTTTACCTCAATCCTACTCTTTCTTACACTGATCTGTAACCTATTTGGTAAAATGTTGAACATTTCTTTCTCCCTCTGTGTTGGATTTTTTTTCCCCTTTACAGATTTCTCATTTCTTCACTATGTTATTGCATCCTCATTGTAATAATAAACTTCCTCATTTTGAAGCTTTTGTTACAAGACTAACTGTTGGCTATTAGTTTTGCCTGGTTTTATTCTCCTAAGAGTATAACAGGCCTTATCAATTTCAATTTAAGCTATTGGGTAGTAGCTCTTTCTCTGCATTCCCTGTGGCAGCCTTTCCAGGCTTAGATAGGACTTATTTCTCAGTCCTGCGGTACAATTTATCTGCTTTCATACTGAGACTTTTTATTGCTAGGGAGTTCTAGCAGTTACCGCCTTGTGGTAACCAATTTACACACCAATTTAGACATATTTCTTTCAAAATGATATAGAGTTTGCAATATTGTTAATAATATTTCCTTCTTCATTTTTTCAATTAACACAAATAGCTTGTCCAAAATCAGTATTTATACCTGTCCAGGTTTTAAGATATACTAAACCCCACATTTTCTATAAGATAGAACCTTTCTTGAATAAAACCAAAAATTAACATGCTGTCTGCTATGCAAAGAGAATTCTCTTACATTTACTGATATGTTTCATATGTGCATTCAAATTTTTTGCTTGTTCTTCTTACCTTTGCATGGTTGAGATCCCATAGTATGTATGTTTTTTCTATAAGAATTCTAATCCATCAATAGATTATACCTAGGGAAGTTAAGCCATCTATATCCTTTGTGAGTGATCAGCTGACAGTTTGTCATAGACTGTAGATTTTGCACCAGAGTATGAAGTCTGAGATCCTAATTCTCACTGGTTGTATAACATGACCCTCCTGGCAGGCTACACGTGCTAGGTGGGACCTCATTTTTAAGTACAGAATAACTTGTGGAAGACTAATGGAATACATATTCTAGAGGTGGTTCACAAAGCAGAATATTGCATTCCAGGTGTATTAGATTTTCTATGTGTTTATGAGCATTTAATGGCCTCCTGTAGACATAATAAAAACAGTTATTAATGTTAGTTGAAAAAAGAAAGCCTGAAACTGATCTTTCTATTCTGCTATAGTCTTAATCTATAGATCTTGCGTCTGACTTCTACTTACTCATCTCTTTGTAATCAAAGTCTAAATTTTAAGCATCTGAGACTGTAAACAAATAATCGCTCAATTTTTTCCTTTACAGGAAAATTAATTAATTTTGTGAACTTCCACCCTCAAGGCCCTTTTCACCCTTTATTTTAAACTGAACAAAAACTAAGAAGACTGTAAGGAAGAAATCCTTGCAAATTGGCAGCTGGAATAAATCTAGATTTAGATATAATGATTGCTTTACTACCTTGTTGAATGCAATGAATATTTCTATGTCATTCTCTGAAACAGCTTCATAAGTGGAGAAAAAATAGAGGCAAAGTTAAGGGCTCTCTTAGAAAGAGAACTTCAGAGCAATAGTAAGATATCTCACTATTCACCGTATCGGGAAATCAGTGACTCATTTCCTCCCTTCTCTTGTGCTTTGTCGTGTATAAGTCCTCTGCAGAATGCAGTCAGCTGGTATCCACATGTAGACCCAGTCAGGCCAACAAGGAAGGTAAACCAAGGGACTATTTGTAGATGAGCCACCAAGCAAAGAACCTCAGCCGGGGAGCTGATACAGTTTCTGTCTGTGTTTCTTTTGAATTTGGACACTTCAGGGGCTCAAGCAGTGACTACCAATGCTCTCCTTAATAAGTTGATTTACAAGAGTCTGAAGTTATGCCATAGAATACATTCTCTTACATTCATCAGTATAAATTAAGGAGACCTTTTTGGTGAAAACATATCTGTTTCAGGAAAAATAGAGTCCTTGCCTTAACAGTAAGCATCTACTTAACACCAGCAGAAAAAAGTCATGATTGAAGAACTGAATACATAAATTTTCATAACTTAGTTGGACCTAAAGAAAAACCTCTATCTGAGAGATATATAAAGGCCATTCCTTTAAGATAGAAGATCCTGAAGCAAACCAGTGTCTTCAAAGCTGTGGCTCACTGAGAGTGGAAGCAATTAAAACTGGGAATTAAGTTAGGAGATTTTGTGATTTAGAAGAAGTGAACAAGTTCTTTGGTTCTCATGAGGAAAGAACCGCCAATGCCTCAAATCTTTTTGGTATTTCCAGACTGAGGAATGTGAACAATTATCCCATTCACTATGTACAGTGTTTATGTTTAGCCCTTTGGTTGAATCTCTAGAAACACCAGTTCATGAAACTGCAAATTTGTAACACAACAACAAAAGTTGTAACACGCTATATAAATATTACTTTAACACATACTACTTTCCATGTCTTAGGTGAAATGATGTTATTTTATTTCTGAACCTTTGTATTTCTGGGTCTTTTTACTTTTAATTGAAAACACGTTTGGTTAACACTTGTCAATGAGGTGGATTTATAAAATCAGTTTCATTAGATCTAAATTAGATGTGTGTTATCCTGAAGTTACTCAACATCCTCCATTGCCAAGAATGTTATTTTGCACTCTTTGCCAAGGGGCCAAATATATGTCCTACCAAAACTACTTCATTGCATAACATTTCTTCTTATTGGTATGGTTCTCATAAAATAACAACCAAGCCATGTAAGTTCCATTAGCTCCAGAGCTGGGGAGCTGTGCTGCAAACTGCAAGATCCCAGACTGAGAGATATGTAATTCAACTAGTAAGTTTGGTGTAAGATGTAAATAGCAGATAGAATCTTTCTGTCTAAATGGAATTATGCTTAGTACAACAGAAAATATCAGTTTCCATTCACAATGGATGAATCTTGAACTGGTTGACAATGGGATGTAAATATATCTTCCCAAAGTTAGCCACTCATCTATGCAACTCTTAGGCGAAGAAAACCCACACAGAAACTAATTCCAATTTAGTTTTTTGCTTCAGCACTGGCTTCTCCACAGAACATGAGACTTGCAAGTTCTTTTTGTTTTTACTTTACCCATTTGCTTACCTGTTTCTAGTTATTGCAGACAATTGTTATGTAGCTATCAGTTCTTCTAAAGACTGGGTTAGAAAGCAAGATTCATGCAATCTATTACAGCACAATCCATTTAAAGACTCACTTTTTCCTACATGCAAATAAGAGAAGTGTTTGCAGTAAATTTTGTGTTAGCACCTTGACATATCCTAAACCCATTGCTTGACATACACTAAAACTGTTGCTGAACACTGAGCAAACAAGACGTTAAGGACTTGTCTTGAATGCATCTCTTTTAACTCTAATAGGAATATAATCCTACTTTGTAATAAAAATGCTTCCATTTCATTGAACAGTGCTTATCTTGGTCTAAATCATCTTTAGTATAAATACAGTATAAGGTGCTGTAATTTAGTTCTGAAAGGAAATAGCTGTTATCTTATTCTACAATATATATCTGCAGCTTTCAATGTATGAAAAGTAATATCATGAACAAGAATATTAAAACTAGACTAAATGGTACAGTTCCTAGTTAAAAGTCTCAAATGATAAGGCAACACTAAACTTTGTAAAGGTTTATTTGATTAAACCTTCATAGTAAATAATTTTCTGACATAATAACATTCAGAAATTACTGTTTAATTTCAATGTGTGTTATCAGAGTATCATAGAATGATGTATTTTGGGAAGGATCTCTGGACATCATCTGATCAGCCCACTACTCAATGGTAGTCTGGATATATC
Organism: Nycticorax nycticorax; assembly: GCA_023375905.1. Classification (NCBI taxonomy): domain Eukaryota; kingdom Metazoa; phylum Chordata; class Aves; order Pelecaniformes; family Ardeidae; genus Nycticorax; species Nycticorax nycticorax. The sequence goes on along the minus strand of JAKFQP010000061.1, from coordinate 1,972,889 downwards.
AGGCCCTGTCAGGCCCAGCTCAGGCTCAGTAGGTAGAGTATCTCTAAGAATGGAGACTCTACAAACTCTGTGCAACTTTTTTCAGTATTCAACTACTCTGATGGTGAAAAGTTTTTCCTTACCAAAACATCTCATATTGCAACTTCTGCTCATTAGCTCTTTCTTAGTGCATCTTGGAGAATAGACTGACTCTGTGTACTCTACAGCTTCTCACTTGAGGTCGATTCCCTGCACTGAAAAAATCAAGGAGATACCACCCATGCCTGTGTGTGATATGCCTTTATGTCACCTTCAGAGCTCTGCCACCACTCTTACCATGCTAAGGGTAAACCCAAGGGTATCTCTGGTGCCCACGCAGATGATCAGAAAGGGCTAACAGCACAAGGGCTTGCTGATCCTCAACACTTTCTCCACACTATCCCAGCTAAAAGCATCCGAGGAGCAACAAGCCTTCCTAGACAGCAATGGGGTCCCCACAGCCCACAGACGTAGTGTCCACTGTACTTCCACAGTGCCATCTATGCTTGCATTTCTCATCATGCTTTCTTCATTACTCCCTGACAGACCTAATATAAAACCTTTCTCAGTGGCTTAGCAAGCATAAAATCAAAATGAGAAGTCATGCACTTGTTTGTTCACTTTTAAATTGTAAGCAACAAATACTAATAAACTAAACAGTGTGTTCTGTCTTACAAAGACAGATTTAAGTACCAAACTTGCAAGTATCTTCTTTACAACTTGAACAGAACTTCTTTTAGGAAATTGTGAGGTCTAAAGCCATATGTGAGTTATTACTCCTGTCTAATAATACAATATCTTGATGTCTGTTGTTATGCTTGTATTACTGTACTGTGTTCTGCTCAACTGTTTTCCAGACTTTAACCTTCACATAGAATTTTTTTTCCCATTGTGTGTGTCTGCCTTAGGCTATATAAGTGTGCTTTCTTTTTGGGGATGTTTTTGTTCCTGATGGCTGGAGGTTCAGACAATAGGGAGTTGCAACATTATTAACATTGAGGCTTGAGAAAAATATGCTGGTTTATCCTTTTTAAGAAAACAATAATAATAGAAATACTCTCTTGAGAAACCCTAACATCTCCATGCTAGAGGTTGCCATGACATAACAGAGTTCATTATGTCGCGATTAAACAGTTAAACTGACATCAATTGCACAGAAATCTTGAGTGACATTGTTTGGTGTTCTAAGTCATGTATAGAGCGGACTCATTATCTCATTCAAAAAAGTTGGCCTAACAATGATAGGCTGGACAAACCGTGGGGAAGAAAAGTGCAGGAGTTTCCTGTTTATAGAGTACCGTAAACTAGAAATGATAGAAGAGAAGAAGACATCCTTACCAGTTAAACATCATAACATGACTGTTGCAGCTAAAGAACAGGCAAATACAAATTACACTGGAAGGAGTAGGGGATTATAGTAAGTCTGCTGGTGCTGGTAGGAAGTTCAGCTAGAACGCTGGGCAGAGTTTTAGTCTTAGAGAAAGAGCTGTTGAGACATGAATTAAAAGGTGCAGGAAAACTGTTTATTGACGGAAAGACACTCAAAGAGCTTAACTCCTTTAGCTTTGAGAAAAAAAAGGTTCAATGTTTTCTGTACAAATATTGGGTTTAGAGGAAAAGCAAAAGTTGCTAGTGCGCAAGTACATAGATGTGAGTCTTCCATGGAGAATGTGTAAGCTGGGAAATGTGAAGGTTTCTAACCATCAGTGGTTTAAGAACAGCATTCTGTGGAAGTAATAATCTAACAGATTGTAAAAGAGACAGTGATATTTTTATGAGGGGTTTTATATAGCACAGTTGACTGTAATAGCACAACCCTGTTTTTTGGTGACCTGAGATATTCCTCTCAACAATATGCAGGACATGTACAGAATAGGAAAAGAGTTAGGAGCTTTATTCAGGTAGAGAAGAAGAAAAAAAGAACAACAACCTGGGTGAGAGTGAAGGTGGTGTAGGGACAAAAGCTGAAAACTGAGAAAGATATCAGTTTTCTTATCAGAAATAAAAGGGGTTAGAGCAGAAGATGGAGGAAAAGAACTGAGGAGAACAAAGAATGATGCCTGGTCAGATTCAAAATCTAACAGATTATTCTGGAGGATATCTTTCCCTTTTCAAGTTTTGTATTAAAACCACATATTCTTATGTCATAGTGATTAGTTATTGAGAATACAAAGACAAATCTGTCTCCATTTAGTTAATTCTCCTTATGCATGTGCATTATAATAAGTTTTCTGATCACTAATCGTACTTCCTTTCTTTCCTGACTTCCTGCCTGCTTCCCTTTCATCCTCCCTTCATTTTTTCTTGTCCTTCTCTTTCTCTTGTTTTTAAAATACAAGCAAAAAGCACCTGCAATTCCTCAGCACAAAGAATGCCAAGTTCCTTTATTAGTGAAAGTTTCTACCACTTCCTACCACTTCTATAACAAATAAATTAATTTACATCAGCTCACCAGTCATGGCCACAGTGTTTTTCCTAATGTGTTGTATTTTTTACAAAGGGAAATACACTTTTAACCAATAATGTCTAAAGCTAAGACATGGTATTTTCCGAAATAATTCAGCACTGTGATTAGACACATTTATAAGTCTGCTACACAGCAAGACTTATGCCAAATATGTACCGCAACATGATCAAAAATATTCTGCTGGTAAGAGATATTTTCCTTAATTAGGATCGCTATGAGGAGGTGTCAGAGAAAGGTTCTCTATTGCACTGAAGGCACACTTCAGAGAGTCAGGCAGTCTTTTCCCATGTTAGGTGTAGATGTAGCTTTTGCTGTAAAAATAAGTAGTGGTAGTTGCAGTAGTAAGTAGCACTTTAGTACTTGCATCAGAATTTCTAGAGGCAATTTCTAAAAATTTTACATGTTTTAATACTTCTAAAACTAAATTGCAGTCACATACCTAAATTCATTACAAGAATAATCCATTTATGATGAAATTAACAAAGAACTTGCAAATCATCTGGTTGGCTGAGAATTCTTGTTTTTAGTGCAATAGAAAAAGGCATTTTACTGTCTATGTACCAGAATCCTTTCATGAATCTGGACCTGAATAAAGACTCTGGAATATTGGCAATTGCCTTTGAATAGTAATCCTAAACTATCTTTGGTCTCCCGTGACTTTTCTACAAGGAAAAATTACTAGGGTTTAATTTCTAATTTGTGAAAATTAGAAGTTGGACCTAGCTGCATAGTTATTCATTTCTAAAAAGTCCTAGAAATAATGATCTTTTGGCAAGTAGGTGTCAATTCCCTACTGAGAACCCTATATTCACATAGAATGAAGTATTGGATCCATAACAAAAATCATTATTATTTCAGGATTTAAGAGGATTTTTTTTCAAATAGGTGTTAAAATTGACCCAATGACAATGTCTAAAGTAATAACTTGCCATTAAAAAGTTGTGAGTACCACTGAAGTTAGTAGCTAAAAGCAAAACCTTTTTTTTTCTCTGCTTTAGAGCATAATTTTTAGAGATGTTTTGCAGAAAGTTTTCATCTTCTCTTAAAGTATCACAGAGAAGACAGCTGTCTTTTGTACTCTAAGTAAATTTTTACATTGTTTCTTAATTCTCACTGATTTTTTTTTCTTTAGATTTCCCCCCTCCTTTCTTTCTCCTCTAGTTGAGTAAGACATGTATCCCAGAAGATTTTAGTCTTAGCCTGTAACCACCAGGCTCTAGTGAGTTCTAACCTATTTCTCTGCTTAAAATACCTCTTATAGCAATGTATATAGGTTCCAAAATCCAGCTCAAAAAGCAAAAGTTGCCTAAGTTCTTATAAGTTTTGGTGTAAGAACTAATTATTTTTTATTCTATATACATGTCATTTTGACTGCAATTATTTGGATTTCTTTTACTTAATATGAAAAAAAAAAGTAATATTTTCCCTTTTTCCAGAATTAATTAGTTGTCTGCATGATACCCTTTCAAACAATTACTAAGAGAATAAGGCTGAAGATTGTGTTAGTAAAGGCATGCTAAGCAATCTGTAAGAAGGCATGGTACTTGCTATAGTAGCTCCTCCCTTTGCTGTCAATGAGAGAGTTGTGATAGACTGTTTAAACAATTCTACTCCATGGAAAACTTTCTTTAAATTACTTATTCATTATTTCATTTTTTATTTTCATATGTGTTTTCTATATTTAATATACAGGAAGGTGCCATCAAAGGAATAATAACAGACAATTTATTGATGTATATATAATTAGTACTGTCTGCTCTGACTGATAACAATAAATCATTAACCAAATTTCCACACATTTGTTTCCTGTTAGGCTACTGTACGAACCTTAGTTTCCAGCTTGTATTTGTTTATCTGCTTGATGCAGCACTTGGTCTGAATTTATTACTTTGGTATTTACCTAAAGTGTTCAGAAGGTGAGAAGGGATTTTGCATTTCAGAGGAGCTTAACCCTGTTACGTGTACACCATAATAGAAAACAGGTGGCCTACCCAGAAGTCAACAACTTCTCAAAGGAAATGTGATACCTAGTATTTTGTTTTGTGAGATCAGAGGTAAGAGCATTGTATTCTCAAAAGGAATTTGGGAGGAGCCAGGAAATGGTTTTGCTTTTTTGCCAAGCAAGGGTATTTTGCTTTTTTAAATCCGTTTGCTTAATAGTGTCTCACCTCTGTATAAGGTTCAGTCCCTCTGACTCCAACCATTCCTTTAAACAGTGTTACTTTGCTATAGAGGAAGTCTATTTTTTTAAGTTTATTTCTTATGGAATACAAGTTTAAATTTTATAAAGGCAAATGTTCCTAATACTACAGTTTGTGAGCAGGTTTTTCCATTTAATTTTAAAAAAAAATTCACAGAAAATATTGTATGTATAAATGTGTTACTTGTAGTATGTTTATATTGTACACACAGGATAAAATCTGATTTCACTGATATGCTGGCGACTCCTTCAGTGAAAACATAGCTATTATCCTGGAGTTACATGGGAAGGGCTGGTTTACATTGCATTTGTGACCAGCTGTACTGAAGAGCAATATCTTTGTTTGTGGGTGAAGTAATTAAGTAATCAGTTCAAAAGTGCTGTTTTCTAGATTTGAAAAAGAAGATATTTTCCATGAATGTTAATGTGGTTTACAGGCTCTAGGCTAGACTATAAATTCTGGTTTTCAGTTGCAAATCTCAGAAAAGAACAACATGCAGAATCTGCAAATGCAATAGAATATTTTCAAGATAGCGTCTTCACATTTTGTCTCAGTTGTTACAATCATTTCTCAATAGGGAGGCCTTAATAGGGTTTTCTAACAGTAAGATCAGTAAAAACAAGTCCCAGATATCCTAAGTCATAAATATACCAATAAACCTTTTGTGCAAATACGTATAAACATTCAGTATCACAACTGAATTCAATAAATGCTGGCTTAAAAGAGCTTGAGAGTGTGTTATTTGGCAGTAATGGTACAATTCTAGCAGTTGTCTTACTAAAAACGTTTAGTTTGCTCCTACTTAACAAAGAGCAAGCCTAATGCAAATTAAGATAAACAATACATAACAGAAACTCAAAATGGCTATATTATGGCAGTATTTTAGGCTTTAAACAAAACTCAGCGTATTGGTATCAGATGTATCCTATTTCATCTTTAAGTGTATCTTCAACAGAAGGCTGGAAGCTTTGTGGGTTGGAGGAGCAGTATCTTTAATCTGGCAATACCACAGTGAGCAAACCATAGAAGTCATATATCCATGACTGAAGTCTTAAAACAATTGGAAGACTGACTAATTCCTAAATTAAGACCAGGATTTCAAGGGTTAGGTAGTGCCACATAAATAATTGCATGTGATTATTAATGTCAGACTTTCATACCTCATCTCAATGTTTAGGTTTAAATAGCTCCAGATGAACTTTTTGCAAAACAGAGGAATGCTAAAATCTGACTAAATAACTCATCTGTACTTATGATTTAGGATACTAAATATGAGACCCCAGAAACAAAAAGCTAGTTGCATCATCTGTTCTTTTAACACAATCTGGTCACATTTTGATTTAAAGCTAATTGTTCTGCACAGTTTTATTTCATAGCACTTTTCATAAAAACAATCTGACCAACATTTTTACTCCACCATTCTTTGCTTTTACTTTTCCATTCTTTGCAAAATGTGAGCTCCCTTATCTCTTTTAATAATGGAAATGCAAACCAGAAAAGGTAGAGTCAAATTACTTATGATAAACATGCCTCAGTCTTTGGAGGTTTCTTGGATTTGGGGTTTTTTAATTATATAGGACAAATATGGAGTGTATTCTGAAGAAGTATCAGCATAAAGTAGGCTGTAACAAGCATATTTAATGTTTGTTTGCATCTATGGTCTTCCATTTTTTCAAAATGAATACTTTTCCAAGGGCTGAGTAATTCCCCAAGTATTCAAAAAAAAAAAAAAAAGTTTCCTCTTCTGAAGGCAAAATATTACCAGTCAAATTGTGAAAATTTCTTGACTCACTCTGGTTTCATTTAAGTTGCAATTATTTTATCTGTGACTGAATTTCCTCAACATATTGATAGATCTTTATAGAAAAACAGGATTTGTAGACAATGGCAAGGGTGTGTTGATGTTGGCTGGTTACTACGAGGCACAGAGGTCTAGACAGCAACTGTTGATGAATGTCTCTGACAGCATGTACTGTCTGAGAATCTGTTGTTTGTTGCAAATATGTTTATATTCACTCATAATTAATATTTTAGCCCCTTTCTTCAAAGGTTTTGAACTTCTGGGAATGTATTTTCAAAACCAGTTTACCATTTGAATGTTTTCCCCTCTACAGTTTTATAGCTCTTTCAGCATTTAATTAATTCTCTAGTTTTATACATTTACCTTCAGAAAATCTTACTAATGTGTTGCTTGGCTAAAGTTTCATTTCAGCAACAGACCCCTGTGGGAAGGAACTGACTCTATATTCACCATAAGAATATGTTGTCTTGACTACATGAATCATTGCAGTGACTACTCTAAGACTGTCTTCTGATTTTCCTCAAAAACACATTTTCTAGACAATCTTTGTTTCTGCTTTCTTCAGTCACAAGTCTAAAGATTAAAAGAGACTGACTATTAATACCTTTGATGCTATGTTGTTCTGGAATTGAAACATATCAAGTTATATTAATTTATCATTTATTTTAGTTTCTATCACTTCACATTTTCAAAGTTTCCAGAAGGCCAAATAAAATGCATTTTCTAACATAACACTTGAAAGCAGAGATAAATACAATGCTATGTAAGTCTGTCCTATGAATCAAGGAAAAATTAAAGACCTATGGTTTATAGCACCAATTATTTGTCCCTGAATCTAAGTATCTTTCCAATCACAACATCAGAGTTTTGTAAGGTTACATTTTAAGAGCTTTGGAGAGCCTTTAATCAACATCCTGTAGCTTCATAACAGTGAATTCTACTGTAAATTACACTGTTTAATACTTCAGCTAAAAGAGGGAGGCCCCAGAGGTAGCATTTTGTGCAGAAGTGGAGGCAGAAATTCTTCTGAGTGCAGGACTTGTGTGCTCAGCAATGGTGGGGGTGCACCATAGTGCATGTCTCTGGCAGTCCTCAGGCAAATCAGAAGCTTTTACCCAGCATGAGCTCCCATGGGAGAGTATAGTTCTGCAGCAGTCTCAGCACTTGCAGGAAGAGTGCACTGGTAGAGGGTCTGCAACATGAGCAATGGAGCCATGGGAGGACGTCAGCGGACTAAACAGCATCAGGGATAACAAAAAGGAGATAAACCCAATGTCTCTCAAAACACTGCACTATGAGAGCCTGTACCTCCATGTGCACCAAGGTGGGGCAGGCAGCATCTGTGCTTGTCAGGCTGGGAAATGGAGATGACCAAGCTAGTAAAGTCTGGGAGTTTGTGAACTCTGGCACCAGGATGACTGTTTTTACTCCCCCTGCACCTATGACCTGAAGAGCAGGTTCAGGGCCCTAGCACAGGCAAGGGCAGGGGCCTCTGCCCAACAAAGCATCTGGGCTACCTGTACCTGAGACCTCTGACAGCACTGACAGGAGAGAGTAAAATATGGTGGTAGAAGTCTCCCTGCTGCAGAGACAGAGGTTGATCTGCTCACTCAGCCTGCTAGAAGAGGACATTTCTTGTATGATGAGCGTTTTGGTCCAGAACATCATGGATAGGCTGAGAAGGTTTGTCCAGCTTGTCAGTTGATCAGATGATTATTCCACATTTCTTCTCCATGTGGCCGCTAGCAATATGGGCAGGAGATTAGGAGCTCATAAAGAGTGACCACAGATCTCTGAGGAATGAGGATGAAGGGCTTGGTGCCTGATTAGTTTATCCTTGTTCTTGCTGGTGAATGGGAAGCCTTTGGGAAGGAGTGGATGGATCCTGGAGGTCAAAAGCTGGTTGCACATTTGGTGTTGGCCACAGAGTTTTAACTTTTATGACCATGTGACCATTTCTGAGGATTACTTGGAAGAGAAGGGATCCACCTGATCAAGCACGGTAAAGGGTCTTTGTAACCAGTCTGGGCAACCTCAAGAAGAAAGCATTAAACTACAAACAAGAAGAGAGGGAGAGAATGGCCAGCAATCCAATGAGGAAGCAGTGGACCAAGCTGGCAAGCAAAGCATGAGGGTTGATGTAAACACTAAGGACTTTGTAATCAACATGCTGTCATGGACAGATGTAGGGTCTTTAGGAAAGACTGTCAGGGAAGGTAAGAAAAGAGAGTTGCCCTTCATGTAGGTGAGCAGCAGGATTTGTGGAGCTCTTTCTTTGGTTCGGTGATGAGCCATCTAAATTAGTGTGCAGACCAAAGTGGGAAACGCTGGTAGGTATCTGCTACAAACTGTCTTAATGAGAAGAACAAGCAGATGAGGCCTTCTTCAGACATCTGGAAGAAGCCTCACATTCATAGGCCTTTACCTTCTTGGGAGCATTGACCCACCCCAATGTATGTTGGAGGGACAACACAGCAGGACACAAGCAATCCAGGAGGTTTCTGAAGTGCATTGCCAACAGCTTCTCAGCACAGATAGTCAAGAAACCAGAAAGGGGAGATGAACTGCTGGACATGGCAGATAACTGGAAGAAAGACAGCAAGCAGAAGTATCTGGGGAACTACAGGCCAGTCAGCCTCACCTTGGTCCATGAGACTTCATCTTCTTTCAGAAAGTTGCTTAATTCTGTTCTATTTAATTATTTTGTAAAAATGGCACAATAGACTTTTTAATTTTTATTTAATCTATAAAATTTTAAAAATCATGTTGAGTGGTTCTAACAGAAGGCATTTGAAAAGTGAAAAATACCCTTGAATAATTTTAACATCTTTTTGCTAAAAAGTGAAAAAAACTGGAAATTTGTACGTGCATGTAAGCTATATGATTTGTTTACTTTCATTTACTTGTAAATTCATCTGGATAGTACTTAATGAATAACAGAATGATGTTAAGCTATTAGTTTTTTTAAATTAATATTAAATTTCAAATATCAGGGATTTTTTTAACCAGTAAGATTAGTAAATGTCAAGCAACAGAAGATTGTAACAACCCTCTCAGGAAATCAGGAAAAACTAGAGTACCTGTATTAGTCCATTGTGCTTACAAAATTGGATCATTTGCCCTGTGCCACCACTGGGTGAAACATTTGTATTGACTCACAGGTCAAATATCTATTAAAACAGTGATAAATCAATCGCCACCCTTGCCCTCATCCACAGAAGTACAGAGCTCAGAAGTAATGATTGTTGTTCAATGACAGCTTAGTGGGCTTTTCTGTCTCACATAATGAGACAGAAAACATAGGTAGTTAATGAAGGCAGTGTATATTTGAACATGATAAAAAGTCAGAGAGTTAGTTGACACAAATCAAGGTGTGAATCCAAAAACTGCAGGTGGGATGAAGTGCACAGTTTATCAAAGCTCATCACATTTGAAAGTCAAAGACAAGAGTTCCTCAGTTAGGAAATTCAAAATTATGTCTGCTTCTATTTTCTTCCATCTTTATTACCTTTTTCTGTAAAGCAAATAAGAGATATGTAGACTGACTGCATTTTATACATTGAAGTACAATTATTTTTTATCTTTAGTTTACATGAACAGTTATTAACAGTATCTCACCACCTCTCTATTGCAATAACTCTCTGTAATTCTTTTCTTTAAATTATCTCTGAGAAATGGTTCTTGCTGGAGTTGGCAGATTTTGCCAACCCTTTTGCATGTCTTTGATAGACACAAAATGAACAATACTCTACCTCTTATAAGGTTGGGGGAGAGTTGGGTGTAAGTGTAATGATTCCACATAGTGTAATTCCACATTTCACAGGAAAGGAAGTGTCCTCATAAGATGATCAATCTATTTAGTGAAGAAGGCGGCCCCGATAAGTTTATTTCCTCTACGTTTTCAGAGTGCAGCTTTTAGATATCTATATCGCAGGCATTTCCTATAGTAAATTCAGCAGGAATAAATATGTGATTTCTGGGGTCTCATTCTCGCTTACCAAAAGTTACTCTGGCCATTTGAGACTACCCCTTAAGGAAAGCCTTTTCACATCAGTCTGTGGGATAATAACAGATTTCATTAGAAGCAGTACATGGATTTGGGACTCTCCTAAATCATTTAGAGCTGTCACTCACTAACTCCATTAGAGTCTACTGTAAAAATCTGTGAAGGACTGGAGGAAGCACAAGCAGTTTCTCTTTTGAATGCAGCTCCTGAAATGGACAGCCATATCCATTCTGCCTCTCACACTAAACCATAATAATGAACACGTCATCTGCTCATGATGCACTGTTTCAGAGTCAGTCCAGAACAAACGCTGTCATGACAGTGCTGTCAGCTGAATATTTACTAGAGGGAATGAAGTTCTTCACAGCATAGAGAAATTCATTCCTCTGATTGTTCTTATACCACATAATCTGGCTGCTCTACAGTGAGCCTAAGATTTAGGAAACTGCAGACAAGCAGTAGTATAGTTTGACTTCCTTTGGATTAGATATTTCTGAAATGCCCAAATGAGAATATGTATCAAATATTCTGATTTTCTGCATTTGCATGATTTTCATTTCCTAAAAAAAAAAAAAATGCAACCCAGTTATCTTAATGATAGGGTGCTATTCCTTAGCACTCAAAACATTCTGTACGTCTGTCCTTCTTCAGTCACTGCTGTGACCACTACGGCCATGTTCTGCTGCTGTGGGTGAACTCACTCAGCCTCTAAAAGAGCATTCAGGAGCATTAAGCATCATCTTTATCTCATCCCAGGTGGATTATGAAAGTTTTCATGTCTTAAATTTGGTTTTTTTCTGTTCTTTAAATGAAATTTTGAGATCTGATTTTCTTCCCCATTTGGAAACACACTAACCTTTTTTGTAGCAAATTAGCTTCTTCATTTTTGTGCTGTAGAGATTTCATCAGTTGTTTGGTTTGTTGTTTTTGGTTTTTTTTTGTCTAATGTGGGGCACGCACATGTTTTGGCAACTGGAGATTCTTTGGAAAGACATAATTGCAAATCACATTTTGGTATTTGACAGTAATAGCAGAGAATAAAGAAAATCCAGAGATCTGACTCAGAAAAAAACAAACAAGGGGGAGAAAACACACCTGACCCCAAACCACAAAATCTCTTTCTGTCACTCTCCCCTACACACGTCTTGAGTATATTAGTAGATAAGCTAGAAAATTCATCATATATACCATATAGTGGAGATGTTCATCATACAATGCATTACCCTTGCAAATTTTGACACTTTTTATAGTATGATGGGTTTTTTTCACATTGCCATGATGTCATTGCAACATGGGTAAAATAAAATTAAAACGGGGCAGTCTTAGATTAGCTACAGATTCGCAGGCTGATTGGTTTTTCTGCATTTCCTTTCCATTAGCCTTTTGCCGTTCTGGTACCATTTCCTGAAAACGCAGGGTTGAATTTACTCCTTCAAAATTTCTAGAACACACTAAATCCAGAATAAAAATTTAGTGCCATAAAAATAATGGTATCTCACTATTTCATAGTGATTTCAATGTACTGAAATTGTGTAGTCCTGTTTTTGTTTTAGTAGAAAGTAAATATAAATAAAAATCACCACATTTGAAATGAATGAATGAAATAAATACATTGAAAATCACCACATTTAGATTATTTTAATAATGAACATGTCACTATCTCTACAACCTTTCAAACAAAATATAGCACAGAAAGTGGGATTAGTCCTGACAGTAGCAGGGAGTAGGAGTAAGAAATACTTTTCCAGTTTTCTTTCTCACAAAATAGAAATTTTCTTATTTTCTTGTCATTCCTTTTATTGAAACAGATAAACAAACCCAGTTCTTCCAGCATTTGAACAGTGACCTGCTGTTTCCCAAGAGCTGTTTTTGTCCACGTGCTTCCTTATTAATCAAAATTATTGATTAATAAGCTTCCTTATTAATCAAAATAACTTGGGCACATTTAATTTTCACACATTCTATTCTTTGAAAATTATGTAAAGACAATGATGCTTCTACATTGTCAAGCAGATGACATATGTGGTAACAAATACAGTGTCCTTTGGCAGTACCCAGTGGAGAGCTAAGTTGCTTCTCATTGGTGCAAGTTATCTAGCCAAAAATTGTCTGTTTCCATGGTTTGCTCAAATGACTTCTTTTCTTTACTATTTTTTACTATTAAGTAAATAAACCTAGTTTATTTACCCATGACTTCTTGACTACAGCATACACTATAGGCTACTTTTACATGAGTAGAATGTTGATCTTATATCTACTCTTCCCTTATATTTTTAATGAGGACTTAACAGAAGCTTTTTTCTTTTCTTCTTATTTTTTTCCACTCCAAAACTTAACAAGATTTACCCTAGATGCCTCCACAGACTTTTATTTTACTTTGTACATTGCAGAGGAAGTTTTGTTTTTTTGATTTGGAGTGTTGTGTCCTTAAACATTGGAAACTTAAGCACAAATTTCAAGCCAAAAGCCAAGTATAAGCTGGGAGATCCAAATTTTCATGTTATAAACTTCCTAATATATGAGTTCTGGTGATCTGTACAAAGGCATTCCACTGCAGACCCAAGTGAGAGGCATGTGTGTCTCCACTGTAATTTGAGAAAACATTGGTGTTGAGTATGGGAGATAAACAGAGTGTATTCCAGCAGGTTCTGTGAACTGATCAATGGGAGAGCCAGGAAACAAGCATGTATGAGTTTAAGAGTCTGTATGCAGCCTAGAGTATGTTTGGCAATGTATATGCCATCTAGATTAAACACTAAAGTAAAAAAACCAAAAACAAACTGAGGCTTTTCTCTATCTAGATAACACCAGAAACAAGCAACTTAGAAGCAGCCTCTGTCCTTAGGGATTTTTTAAATTCACTCTTCTCAGGAATCTTCAGCTGGAGAAAAGGAGTCAAAATGATGTAGAGGGGACATGATACATAGGGAAGGACTAAAAAAACATGAGACTAGATCAAAATTCCCCATTATTTAAATTAGCCATTATAGAGTAGGGGAAATAAAAATATCCAAGATTACACTGTGTTAATAAACTAGGTAGTGCTTCTGGAAGCGGAAAAAAGGGTGTTTTCAGAAGACTGGGTACATTTTATGTAGTCTTTTAGAAATCAAATGTCAGCTCAACTACTTTGGAGGTTTCACAGATTAGAAGTTACAATTACAACAGTTCTTGGAGGCTTGATTTCCATTTTGCTTTGAAACATTTTATTACAGACACAAAATTTAAAAAAAAATACAAACACATAGACATTTTATATTTGCTATGCTTATCATTAAGGTGTCTAGGTGCATAAATAAAAGAAATAAGTAAACTCTGTGGTGATTCCTATGTCATGGTCCAATGTGATAATTTATGCACAGGTTGATAAAATGGCCATCTTCAAAGCTGGAAACAGACCTTATCTTTTACTAGGAAAAACATATTTCTTGCTTACAACTCCGTGCTAATAAACCCCTAAATTTGGGGATAGTTAACATAATATACTAAGATAATCCCTTCATATATATACACAGTGTTATTGTAGTATTATGTTAACATAGCAAACTTGAATTATATATTCCCAAAATCCCACCATAATTAATTTGAAGGAATGTCATCAAAATTTATAAACATCTTACTTATGGGGTGCATATGAAAAAAAATTATATGAAGAAAAATGGTCTCTGGTTATTTTCTGTTTCCCTTTCCTGCATACTGAAATGTAATTCTCATTTAAAAAAAAAAAAAAAGGAATAAGAAAATGTTTTGTGTAATGTGAATGAAATAAAGTATCAGTTTAACTAGATCAATGTCAGTGCAAAGGAGTTTGCTTACGAGAAGCTGAAGGGACATTTGAAGTTGTTACTGTGAAAGATATTTATGAACCGGCATGCCAGCTGATTCTGAACCATGAGGTCCATGACCACTAGAATATATCCCAACCTTACTGTAAAAGTTATTTTCTTTGTTCCATTTTTTTCTGGAGAAGCTTTGTGACAGTTAATACACCCTATCAATTTTGCTGAACATCTTAAAGAACAGAAGAATTAACTTCAGTAATCTGGCCAAATTCTAGCTGGAATAATTACAGCCTAGATAAATAACCTTTCTGTTTTTGATAAGGCAATATTGCCTTTAATTCCTTGCCCTAGATTTTCTGTTAATGCCAATATAAATTGTCTTTTGATTGTTAATACTTGTCACAGTAGTGTCCATGTTTCTATGGGGAAAAAATTGTTCCTGGTAAGCATAATTTGCAATATGAAAGTAATATTAATTAGCAGAATGTAAAATGCACTAATATGAAAACTAATACAGTGATAGAAAACTTTCTGTTGTCCCTCTGTCCGAAAATAAGCAGACAGAAGTTACTGTCCTATCATTTCTGTATGACACTGTTTATCAGTATTGTCAATCTGATTCTTGTGAGCCCTCCATCTGGCTGCCTACATTGTTCTTTGTCTTATACTATTGTTATGGTTCTGGGGCAGAGCCAGCCTTTTCAGTCTTTATGTTTGCAGATCACCCAGTACAATAGTTTACATGTGCAGAAATTATTCTAATACCCCTTGAGAACAGATAAGGGTTTGTATGTATGGGTTGTTAAACTGAAGTACATTGTAAACTTTCACCCCTCTGGATAAAAAGCACTGTATATCCCAAGGTCTGTTTTCTATCCTTATTTATAGACAGGCAGAAACACTAACCAGAGAAAAGGAAAAAAAAAAAAAAGGAAAAAAGGTTGCTTATTCAGCAGTCCTTCCAAAGCTGCAGCTGTGCCACATGATTGTTCCTTTAGTCTTGTGCCTTTGGTTAAGATGTATGGAATCATCTTAATCATAGAATGTTATGGGTTGGAAGGGACCCCTAGAGGTCATCTAGTCCAACCCCCAATCTTGTAAGTATTTCTCAAGAAACAAAAGAAAAGAAGTTTACTTTTTAACTTTTAAAATATCACATGATCAGTTCTGATGCAAGATCCTCCTCAGAGGTTCAAGTGTTGTATTGAACTCTGCTGAAAATATAATGACCAGAAAGGGGGCTAAACAATAACAACAGAAAAATTCCCCTTCCCCAAAGAGTTTATAAAACTATTTTTTCATTAGTATGCAAAATAACAGTATCCTTTCTGAAATTCAACAACTAGATGATTAGTTTATTTAGATGTTCAAAGTATCTTTTCACTTAAAATTTTCAAAACAAAGTGGGGGGAGGGGCGTGGGGGAAGCAGGGAGGAAATGATAACCAGAAGCACATCCAGACTTCACTGGTATCTCCCCATCAGCAAGATTTCAGTATTATATGAAGTACCTCAATAATCTCAGGGACACATCATATCACTAAGATATTATTAATATTATAAGACACTTTCTTAACATTGCAACTCTTAGTCTAAGGTATTATCATACTACATAGACTTGTAGTGAAAACATGACCTCAGCAAATTCAATGGCAAAATTCCCCCTTATTTCAATGGAGGTAAGACTGCACTCTTAATTTTGTTGTGCAACAGTCAGCAATCTTGAATGCCATGAACTGAAATCTCCTTGAAGGGCAAAAGGATTTGTCTTCAATATTCTGATATACCTCACACATTTTAAAATAATCCCAAATATTTTAACAACATCTTAAATTCTTCGCTACTAATTTTTCTGAATTTTTTGTTTCTTTCAAAACTTCAGCTCTCTAGTGCCATTTCCTGGACTTCAAGAAGCCATAAAACATCCATAGCCATCTAGCATGCTTTTATGTGTCTATAATTCACCTAGGCTTGTATAAAATATACTTCCTCTGAACTCCTCACCCTGCTTGCTATAGATGATCAAAAATAAGAATGTGTCCACCCTGGTGGCATGACTTTGTAAGAAAAGGAGTAGCAAATCACAAATACAAAAAAGATTTTTGTTTTCCCTTAAGGTACTATCCAAGTTCTTTTGAAGTGAATTAAAAAACATTTAGAGAGGGGCATATTTTATGATCTGGTTATCTTTAATACTGTCAAACATGGGACACCTTAAGTGACAGTTTTTAGTTTCTTATTTGATCTGCACACAGAGTGCCTGGAAGAATGCTTTGGC